>OY856186.1:322924400-322985036 GCA_963693315.1 Diogma glabrata | reverse complement strand
TCTCCAGCTCCTAAAGACATTTTAAATGTCATTATGTGTTCATGTAAAACTGGATGCGGACGAACTTGTGGGTGTCGAAAAAATAGCATGTATTGCTCATTAAGTTGTTTTTGCAGTAAGGGGGACATCTGTACAAATATTCAACCGAGTGATGCACCTCGTGATGAAGAATGTGTCATAACCACCGATGATCAGGAAAATCGTGCAAATGACACAGAAAATGAAAGTGAAACAGAACAACAGCTTGCATCAGAACAACAGTATCTAGTTCTTGAAAATGAATCGGATGATGAAGATTTTTAAAATAATATTGCTTATATTTAATATACTTTTTGAAGTGAAAACTTCTTTTGGCGCACCACACACAGATTTTTCTGTAGGTAGTAAGTTATGCTGATCCGTCAGCATTTCCATCATTTATCAATTTATCAATCTATCATTTCTTAACGTTTAAAATTGCGTTGTGGATATCGTGCTCGACTGATGTGCTGTAGGTAGTGAGTTCAACTTCTGGTTGTGGTACATATTTTTTTATTGTTTTTTTTTAATTTTTATTAAATACCATTAAAATGTACTCAATATTGTTGTTAAACCATTAAAATTAAACCATTAAAATTATTTTTTTTTATTTATGAATTCATAAAAAATAATAAAAATTTCTTTATACGAATTTTAAAAAATTGTTCTTTAACGCAGCTTTTTAAAGTTATATTGATACCGTCTTTTGCAATTTGCATTCGAGTCATCATGCTAAATAAACATTGAATATATATAAAATTGAAAGTATGTCTGTTTGTCCTTTATGCATTTATACATTAATCATCATGAAAATTTATGAAGTTGTTGTGTAAGCTTAATTTTTGCTTTTTATTTAACTATCGTTTTAAACAGTAGTTTGCTTTGATCAATGTTTTTTTTTTGAGCATATTTTTTTTATGAAATTAAAAATAACGTAAGGTAGTATAACCTGAAGGCTGAAACAATTACATATGTATATCAAAATTATATGTATGGGAATTTTATCATCTTCACTAAATATATTGTCGGTTTGGAATTGTATGTAATACATGTTTCTAAAATTAGGTGAAGACTTAATACTTGTAACTTGATACTTGATAAAATCGATTATATCGATTTAAAGCTCACAATTACGAGGCGAAAATCGCCAAATTCTATACATAGAAGCATAGCTTGTATTATTAAACATGGATGGCAATCATGATAACTAAAATATTTAAAAATGGTGGCACTTAGCCGATAGTGATTTGCAAACGGCAACAATGCGCATTAATACCAATGAATTTGCTTAGCTTCCGCAGAAAGATTTGTAAAATTTAAACTTGTTGATCTATGGGTGTAACAACCACGCGTACTTTAGTCCCTGCTATTGGCATATGAGTGCTATTTTGACAATTATTTGGTTTACATTGTGAGGTTAGTGTGTGTAGTGAGCGGTTTATCGTTCTGACTTGTTTCTCATTTATTCTACTAATACGATCTAAATACTACTAATACAATATCAATTGATTGCGATTGCCAATGAAGTTTTCACTTCTGCCGTGCGGTCTTAAGCACACTCTCTGTTTTTTTTAAATTTATTTATATTTTTTAAAGTATTATTTTTATTTTTTAGAAAAAAATTTAAAAATTTAAAATTTATCACTTTCAAAATTAATATTATTTTATATAAAATTATTTTATTAATATTTTTGGAATTTTTTGAGGATAAATTTTTATTATAATTTGATAACTCACAATCATCATTGAAAAAAAAAGTTAAAAACAATAAAAAAATATTAATTTACAGCTTAAAACCAAATAATATTACTTGCAGGAATTTTTCATAATGTTCCTACTAGATAAATTTTTTTTCTCATTTTAAATATCAAATTTGACATTAAAGTCACCAAAAAAATTAAAACATGTATTACTTAATTGTACTTAAATTTTTTAAATTTTTTTATCAGAAATTTTTATTTTTGCTATTTTCCGAGAAAATAGAAAATTTTTCTTAAATATAAATATCAAATTTGAGGTCAGCGACCAAAAAAACACGACAAAATTACCTGCACCTACTGAAGCGCAGTAAACTCGCATTAAAAATTTAAACATTCATCTTTACATTTAAATTTTTAATAAAAAATTTAAATTTTTTAATCGGAAAATTTTTTTTGTCATTTTCCGGGAAAATAGAAAATTTTCTTCATTATAAATATTAAATTTGAGATCAGAGACCAAAAAAAACACTAAAACGATATATTGCATGTTTTGCAATGATAATTTTCCAAATTTTCCAAATAATTTTCACAATTTTCCAATACTTTTTAAAGATTTTTACTTTTTGAGTGAAAATTCGTTGCCAGCGTACTTAAAAACATTGAAAATGATATGCAACTCGTAATAATACTCTAAAATTGGAAATTCGGTAAAATTTTCTCGATTTTCCGCTTCTCACGTTATTATTTTGGAAAACTGACGTCGGATTCGTAATCATCGACCAAAAAAACGTATTGGAACCTATTTTCAGGCTAAAAAACGTATTATTTAAAAAATTATAAATCGACAAAAATATTTTATTTTGATAAAAGGCATATTAAGGGGTAGTAAAATAAGGGAGGCCGACCACCAACTTTTTAGGACCGACGAATGATCCTGAGGGTATAAATAACATGTTATAAAAGAAAATTTTCGATTTAAAAATTTAGTTTTCATTATAATTAATTCTCCCCTTTACAGACTGTACTATATGTTCTCTAATAATAAATAGCAATAAAAAAATATATAAATTTACAAAGAAATACATAACACAATTTTCAATTTTTAGTTGCTTAATTTTAAATACTGCATATGTAAATATTTGCCAATTTGTACGAATGATATTTTACCTTAGCTGGTTTATGTCTCGACTATTAAAAACGATAAAAACCTTATGTTCCATTGAACTATAGAATAAATTTCCTTTTATTGAGCAATCAATTCTTACGTCAAAAATTCTAAAATAGAAAAAACCACTTTCCCTTTGAAGATCAACGCGTACAGATTAGTAAATATTAACTAAAATATATTGTTTTAAATTAAAGATTTGATTAAATAAAATTTATAAATTAAAAGAATTTAAAGACATTTTTTATTACAATTAAAAAATAAATATGTGGTAATTAGATTGTAATTAAACTATACATATATATATATATATATATATATATATATATATATATATATATATATATATATATATATATATATATATATATATATATATATATATATATATATATATATATATATATATATATATATATATATATATATATATATATATATATATATATATATATATATATATATATATATATATATATATATATATATATATATATATATATATATATATATATATATTTATTTGTAAATTAAATAATATTTCTATAAAACAAGACATTTATGTTGTTTTCTTCATTTTTTATTTTTATTGGTGTAATAAATGTTGTTATAATATAAACACTCAGTGCATCCAAATAAAGGTTTAGTTGATAATTTTGTGATTTACATCTAAAATAGTGCATTCAATTGAAAGTTTGCTTCCATTCATCCATTTCTTTTAAGTTTGCGCGTTTGATTAAAAACCAAGCATCGTTCAAGCGCATTCACCATCATTCCATCTTTTTCACTTGCATCGCTGTACTCTCATATTTGCTGCGGATCTCGGTTGTGTTCTGGTGACAGAGTTGCACATTGAGAGCTGATGACGCTCTTCATATTTCTACCAGATATCATCACTGATCCATGTGGTTTCCGCGATTTTTCTTGGTATCCAAGCACATCTGTAGCAGTTTTGACGTAAGTTTCTTTAACTTGTTCCCATTTTTCATCAATGCTGGTGGTTTTGTTGTTTAGTAGATTGAGCTAGAGCGATTCTTTGAAGATGTTATTTGCATTTTTGTCGCTATTGTATATTGATGTTGAATTTCCTCTGACATGACTTGTTGTGTTTTACAGTGGCGGGTAATTTTCATTTAATTTTGAATATGCTATGGCCAGTTGATGGTTGTTGTATGTCTGCTCCTCGCTTTGCTCTGACGTCTTGTAGTGAGGATAGAAACTTCTTATTTACCAGTACGTGATCAATCTGATTCTTGGTTTTTCCATTTGGCGAAGTCCAAGTGTTTTTGTGTATGTTCTTTTTTGGGAACTTACTGCATCCTACGAATTCCTATGAATTTGTGACATAACAATCGATGATTGTAACGTGTTAATTCTAGTGCATATTTTCCCATGACTGATTCCATTCCGGTGTGGCCCGTTCCAATTTTGGCATTAAAATTACCTTATACCGTGTTATGTACTGATGTTATTTCGATGTGTACTAGCTAGTGTTGCTTGAACCTGTTTGTAGAATTCATCTTTTGTTGCATCATCCGCTTTTTCGGTAGGTGCATAGCACTGTATATCGTTGTATTACTAATTTTCGATTGGAATCTTATTGTTATTATTTTGCTGCTGATTGGTTGTTATTATTGCTACGCCTTGTTCATGTATGTGTTGTGTTGGATTTACCAGAGAACATCATGTAATTTCCTTTACTCGTTGTTAGATCTCCACTGTTTTTCTATCTCACTTCACTGAGTCCTAGTATCTCGATTCAACTTTCCTACTCGTGTCCGGGTACGATAGCTAAGTGTCTATATTTGACTTCTCCAGATTTGATTTGCTCTGTTTTTGTTTCCAGAATACGTTTCTTTAATCGTTTGAATTTCGGATTAACGGGTGATTGGCTATCGAATCCTAGCCAGTTTCCAGGGCTGCTGGATAAGGTATACACTGGTATACTTTGGGCGAGATATTCTTGTTCGAACGTAATTCAATCATATTCCATATTTTTCTGATGAACGTCGAAATGAGTCACCCGTTTAAGTTGAAACCTTCTTCAGTGTTGCTTAGCTTCAATGTAAGTGATATTGTCGTCTTAACCACTTCTCCATCTCGCCCACTAAAATGTGGGTTATAAGGTATTTGTAATGTTTTCAAAAGTTTTACATACCCAACTGCCGATTTATGAGTTCCGATAAAAAAATGTTTTAGAGTCTTTATCCCTGCAGTTATGAAGCGATTTTCATAAGCCGTTGGTAAACGACTTTAACCATTTTAGAAAGATTTGATTAGATCTTGGGGTACATAGATACATGAAGAGTTAAAGGTAGTGTACGGATTTCGAGATTTCCCGGGATGAAATTGGCAGGGTCTTAGAAATGTTAAAAACCTGAGGCTTGGGAAATCTATAATAAATTCTCGAGAATAAACATAAAAGCTGTTTCTGTTAATTGTTTTTATTATAAATTAATTAAATTATATTCATTTGTTTATATTTTTTTTTTCAGCGGAATAAAAATAAGACAGTCATACAATTGCATTTACAAAGTATTTACCTAACTTGTATCAAAAGCGAGCGAGTATTTTTTTAAACTTAACAAATTTTTGCACGAGGCAAAAGGCTAAATTGTAAGACAAATATTGTAAGCGAAATTTCGCGGGCATTTATAAAGCGTATAATTAAAACCACTGTAGACTAGACAAGACTTCACAAACTTTATTTTATTTGTGTTCATTTTAACTATCTAACAACCAGCACTGGTACTAACATAACAGTGATAATCACGACAGTTGTAACAATCCTGAAATCGGGAAGACCTGAGGAAGACCTCCTCTTCGCCAAACACCAGCTGGTTGTTGATGGGACACTTTTTTAAAATTGTATATAAAGGAGCCCTTTCTACATAACCAAACCATCTAATCCGGTTGGATTTAATGAATTCGATTACATCGCAGCCTCCTAGAAGCTGTCTGATTTCCTGATTCATTTGGATTTTATACTAGTTTTCAGCAGCTTCACATGGACCACAAATTGTTCGTATGACCTTCGTATCGTCGTATCGTTCGTATGACCTTTCTCTTTTTATTGAATTTGATGTTTTTCTCAGTTAATAACAGTGTGGAAGTGTGGTAAAGTTAGTAGTTCTCAGTTTTAAGTTTTCACTTCTGTCATCAGTCCTCAAGACTGCCTTCTTTTTTTATTTTATAATGTTCGAAGTTAAGAGGTAGGGGGAACAGGAAAACAAACTGACGTTTTTGGTAATAAATCAAAAACAAGGCAGTAGATAATTTATTGAATTTTTTTTAATATATCAATATTTTTTCAATTTTTCTAAATCAAACTCGATTCCTTATCTATGTTCATAAAATATAGATGAAAACAAATATTTTAAGTTTTTTGTTATCAGTAGGCATGAGAAAACACAATTTAAAAACTGTAGAAAATTTCAAGTTGATAGCACTTATAGTTTGTGAGTAAATCGATTATATAAAAATTCGGACGGACACCAAATTCTCACCAATAGGGTTTACCATTTCTACTTTTTGACAGTGCGGAACCCTAAAAATTATGTGAAATCATTCAACAACACGTTTATCATTTCCGGTAAAAAATATTTGTGTGCGCATTTGTTTGCATTTTTTTAACACTTTGTGCATAAAAGTACACATAAATAATTTCGGTAAAACTCTTGTAAAAAGGTTCAATTAGTATAAGATTTTCGGAGAGAGCTCCACATTCAAAACTTTTCTCATTTTTTCACGGACAGTGTATTCAAAAACTTCAAAACTGCTATGGTGAGGAAAACAAAATGTAATCTTAGTGGAAAAGCATCATTTTTCGGTTGAAGATGTATTTATTTGTTTAAGTTTCTAATCTGGAACATCGACAACATCTGTCTACAAACAGACTAAGGTACAAAGCTTTTTCTACCACCTTTTATATTTTTCAAAACAAAAAACTTGCTTATTTGTAAACTGACATGGTTTTGTAAAATAACCAAAAGCTTTTGTGTTTCTTACATTTGTATGTTTTTTCCGAAGGTAACAACACCTTGTTTGTCATATACAATAGTTATTTGCCAAATAGAAACAAATGTAATAAAAGTCGAGGCTATTATCAATTTTAATCAAAAGAAAGTTTAAACCGATATTCGTGGAAAAGTGGATGATGCAATTCATATATTCATAGGTTTACGTACGAAAAGTTTTTTTTGACTAAAAATTCATAATTTCCACCATTACGTTTTCATTGTTATTTTAAAGAACAAAGTATATGAAGTAATTTTTCATTAAATTAATAATAAATGGTAAAATTTTCATCTTTAAAACAAACCTGAAATTTCCATACAACACGACGAGTTTTTTGGTTACATCTATAACTCCTATTGATCTAAAATTGTATTTCTTTTTCTTAATATACTAGAACTGCGTTTACTAAAAATTTCAAACAAATCGGAACTGTTGGGTTATATTTTCAATTTCAATTTTTCCTGGTTGATTTATTCTTATATATTTCAACAGAAGTCAAACATATAGCACAATCAGGCGCGCTTCCAGATGTTGATGTCAGAACTCTCCGATACCACTAGATTAATGTAAGATTGTTTGTTATCTTTTTCTGTATTATTTATATTAAATATTTGTCATGATTCAAAATTAAATAAAAAAATGTTTGTGTTGCTTTAAGGTAATTTAGTGATTATGTAACGATCGGTCCTGTTTCGATTGCAGCACCAAACTAAGAATTAAAAACATCTAAAGCACAGCTTCATAAACACAACTTATTATCCTATTTCAGTTTTTACTCTACATCAAAATAAAAAATCAAGAGCAAAAACATGCAAAGAAATGCCGTTAATTGATTTCTTATTTTATTTTTTACCTACCTCAATAATTTAAATTAAATCAAACAAATATCATATCAAAGATATAGTCCCTGGGCCGGCTCCGATTTCATGTGATGATTACCACATATTTTATACTTCGTGATGCGCCTGTCCTTGACGAGCCTGAAAACATTTGTTCTATGATTTTTCTCAAATCGGCCGCTTTTGCGTTCGCAAGCTCCGAAAAATGCTGATTGTCCGCGATCTTGTAAATTTGCTACCACATTTATTTTTTTTAACTGTGGAGGTTGGAAATTTGTTTTAGAATACGAGGGTAAGCTTGTCCGACCAAAATGTGTTTGCTATTGTCGAGTCAGACAACTGACATTTTGGATGTTTGGGTTGTCGGACTAGACAATAGCAGACAATTTTTTGTCGGACAAGGTTACCCTTGTGTTCTAAATCAAATTTCCAACCCCCCATAGTTAAAAAAACAAAAATATACAAGATCCCGGGCAATCGGCATTTTTCGGAGCTTGCCGAAAGCAAAAGCGGCTGATTTGAAAAAAATCGCAGAACAAATGTTTTCTGGCTCGTCAAGGACAGGCGCCTCACGGAGTATAAAATATGTGGTATTCATCATATGAAATCGGCGCCAGCCCAGGGACTAATATTATATGAAACTTTCACAAAATTATAAAATGTAAATGAGTTTGCGGTTGTTCAGAATTTATTAAATGTAAAATTGTAGCCCTAGATTTTCTTATTAGTTTGTTTATTATATTTTGTGATATGAATAGAAAAAGCGTGTTAAGAAATATTCTTATTATGATCAATTCCTTTTTCTTATTCAATTGGATCTATTTTTTGAGTTCATGTGATAGAACTCCTGAATTGGCGTGAGAAGGATCAATTTATATTTGAAAAGCAACGTAGATAGAAAATTCTCACTAGTAAAACATCGGGCATTCTGTTAATTAAGTCAATCATTAGATAGCATGTAAAATAGATGATTGATTTTGACAATGTTTTTGAACTTAAATGGTTTAATTATCTAAAAATTTTAAAATTGGAAAAATAAAAAAGAAGAGACCTTTATCATAACCTTTTATACATAAAAAAATTGGTTAGCAGATTGAATACTAGGCCTTCGGCATTGGATGCTATAATAAAGGTTAAATGAAAAAACTTTAACTGCCATGAATTTTTATTATTATTATAATGAGAACGTGTGATATAATTTGATATAATGCCGATGAATTTTGCAAAACGTCAGCGACTCTACAGAATATTTGATTAGCTGATTTTTGCAAGGCAATTTGTGTTAGCCTACAATCGCCACTTTTAGCCTCAGCCTACAATCGCCCACGCCACAGAAGATGTATTTTCGATTTATAATAATTTAATTTGAATTATCAAAAGGATTTCAATGTTTTCTTTTTGAAAATTACAATAATAATAATAATATTTTCAATTAGATAATCTATAAAAATTCAAATCAGGAAAATTTACAACAATATAACAACTGGGATTGAAGATATCAGCCACAAGACTGGTATTAGAGGCATTAAAGTGAGCTTATTTTTGTTTTTATTCATATATTTTTTTTATTGCAAGAAAACTGACTTTTATTTTTTCTTTGATCGATTCTTGACTATATTTTTTTACTAAGGTTAATTTAAAGTGGTTTTTTGTATAAAAGATTTCCTCAATCGGCATTCGCTGGTGAAGTAACCCGTATTTTACTTTAGTTGTTTTGCATTTATTGTTAATAAAAGTTCAATTATAACAATTGGAACATGATGGTGACCTCATCGTGATACCTTAGATGGTCGAAATGGTTTTCGGCAATTTTTCATTAATTTAATCTAACACAAATGTTTTTGTTGCAATCATTGGGTCACTATATTTGAACTGAAACCAATCTCGCTAATTATATACCAGGTGTGAGAAGTCCTACCTTATCAAATGTCAAAATCGCATGATTGAAGCGCAGCTATAGAGTTATATGAAAGTTCATGTTTTAAAGTAGCCAATAGCGTGACATCATCAAGTTATTTCATAACTAAGATTGAGATTGCTTCGATTGACTGAATACAGTTAATATGTCAGCATACCTGAGGTATCATTAAAGCCAATGATATCTCACTGCCATTGCCAGCGGTATGTGATATCTTACGTTAGTTTGTATGTAAATAGCAGCAACAGGAGTACGTGGGGTTGTTTTTAAAACAAAAAAGCAACCAATTTCCTTAATATTTTAAACACGAGTTTGCATCCCGGCTATAATTTAAGATATTTTCATCAGGTTTTGCCCAACCAGTCTATAAAATAAAGTAACTTATAGCTTATGAGGCAACGGTTGATCGAAAATACTCCAGTGCTCAGCTGATCCGGCTCAATGTTGAAATACCTGGCAACGGCAATTTTTCATTACCCAATACCGGGTAAAAATAAAATAAAAATTATTAAAATTTATAAATTCAAATTATTCTTTTAAAATAAATTAATATTAAAATACAAACAAATAAAAATAAATGTAATCTATTGTAATATAAGCTATAAATCTTTTAAATTAAAATGTATGAAATTTGTTTTGTTAAACTTACATTTTTAAAATTCATTCAAATTCAATTCTAATTTATTTATTGTAGTTAAAAGTGAATTACAAGAAATACCCAAACTAAGTACTCGCGTAATACCCCTGTACTGTGAAATTTAAACCAACTATTTGTAGGATCCGGAGCATCATTATTCATTACCAAGAACGACTTGGTTGCTTATGTTGCTTTTTAAAATTCGAAAAAACCGTCATAAATTTATTTGATCTTATTCATATACTAATTTATATTTAATTGAGCCATTTGAATCCAAATATTTTCATATCGAAAAGAATTTATATATTTATAATAATTTGGTTCATGAAAATTTATCATTTCTGAAGTTTATATAACATAATCAGACATATAAATTCTCCATATAGCACCAGCAACAAAAAAGCTCATTCTTACATGAAAAATTACATTTATGTAAGAAAATGTTGTTTTTATGTTCTTCATCGTTCACACAAAACATTTATCCACCCACTGAACCATTTATTTCATCACTTGGGAAACAATACATATACATAAATAAATAAGTTTATATATATGTATGTTATGTGTGTATTAGGGTTAGTTGAAAATTATTTTAAATCTAATCATTAACCAAATGTAAGCCATGAATCACGATGATGGCTTGTACTAGTGGCTGCATCAATTTTCTTGCCAAGATCTATATTTAAAATGATAATCTGAACAATATTGGTTTTATTATGTTTTAATGGTAAAGTTTATAAACATTCATATCAACTTTGAGGTCTAACATTTCAAAACAAAGTTTTGGGTCACCAAGAATCATCCATGTAGACCTACTTCTTTAACGAATCTTGCACACAAAATTTACAGTAACGTAGATGAAATAAATTTAGATGATTTTATTGTGTTGTTGTTGTATTTTATTTTTATTATTATTATAAATTTTGTTGTTGCTTTGTTGTTGTTTAAGAATTGAATTTATTTTTATTATTTGAAAAATACACAAAAAAAATTGGTAGTTTCATAATATCGATTTTAGAAATGTCATCCCTTTTCATTCAGATCCCTTGTTTTAATATTTCACTTTTGCCAACAAAACAAAATACTCGTAATGGGAAATTGGAAAATAAATAAACTGTTGCTCATATTGTTTGTTTGTTTGTTTTTCTGGTTCAATTTCCCTCTTTCAATTTTTGAAATATATTTTGGGAAAAAAACAAACATAAACATTGGAACGTTTTAATGAAAATTTGAACGTTTCCATTTAGTTACTAGAAAATTAGTCATGAATAAAATTATTTTGCATATTGAGATTATACATCTTTTGAATACATTAAATAAAATTATTTATTTGTTTTAGAAATAGACGACAATTTGTTACAATGCAACACATTTTAAATGCTTATTAAATTTGCTTGGATCTTGGGCAGAAAATATTGTAGTATGAGGTCTGGTGGACCGTGAAGTTCTACCAGTTAGTTTTGCATGCAAACCACATTCACACGCTGCTATCTCAAGCTGGCTTAAATTCTGGTGACTAACGTAACAAATTTAGAATAAACTAAAACAAACCTCGCGTGCCTTAAAACACCACCAAGAGTTTCAGAAGCGAACGCCATTATGCTACAACTCTTTCTTCTACTATTTTTAATTTAATTCAACATTTTGTCTTAACTTAATTTGAGAATACACAATAAAACAAATTAACATAAAAGCAAACAAGTGTTACTCATCAAACCACTCCAGATTCTCTATATCTCGGTGAGAGCTTGTCCAGACGGTCCAACTGATAATCTCCAATGTATTCACTAAAACAGCGATCGTCCCTTAATAAGTTTATTGTACTCTTTATTAAATTTAAATATTCGCAACAACAATACAAGAGTATACAAAACTGAATTTTAGCCACTGTAGTGGGGTCACTTGGGTTTCTTTAATTTAATAATAACATACTGTATATCATTAATTTACGAACTGAACTTTTTACTCTTACTAATCTACCTACTTCTTGAACACAGAGTTTAATTTATTAAGTTGATTTTATTCAACTGGTGTGTTAGATTTTTAACTCTAAAATTATTACACTATTTTCTTTTTCTTTTATGCAGACATAAATATTTCACAAAAGTTGCTTTTATTATAATCTTATAATTACAAACACCCACATATTCTACTGCATACTTTAATTTTATTTTTGGAATCTATAACAAAGCACATAATTATTAACCTCGAAAAGACTTAAATGTTCTAAACACTAACTGTCCAACCGTATTCTCATCGATTTTAATCAACTACTGTCCAACACCATAAATCAAAACCAACAAGCTGTTTTAGCGACCAAACCCCAACTGATAAAAATTCATTTTATTTCTCATAGAACGAGCCATGAAAAAACTCCGTGGTCAGCATAAATTTTCTTTTACCGTTAAATTGCATATTCTGCAATTTGTTTTCTTTTAATTTTTTAATTTAAATTTTAATAATTATGTCAAAAAATAATGACATAGAAAAAAAACATGAGTTTCTTAGAATTAATTGTAATTGTATAATTGTATAATTGTATAATTGTAATTATAATTGTATTCTTACACACCATTGAGTTGAGAAGTATAGTGACTTCGAAGATCTCTAAAGTATTTTACTATAGGTAAAGAAGTCGGATATCTTGCCCATTACAAAATCTGAAAAAATGAATAAACATGCGAAGAACTAACTTTTGATATATTCATATTCAAAATGGCGTTTGAGTAGAGCACACGTATATTTGTAGTGTTTGAAAGAAATTGTTTTAATAAAACTCAAATTAAATTAATTATTTCTTTTTTCATAAGAAAGAATTAGAACAAAAAATTCTATATTTTTGTACAATCTCCATTAAAATACAGTTATATATTACCAGTGAAACCAGTGGATAAAAACAATCTAAAGTTTTAGTTTCTTTATTTTATCAAACAGTTATACAGTGATCTACAATATTAATAGGGGTTCTACAAGAAAAGCAAATGAACATGAAAATTTAAAAACTGATAACCCTACTGATAAAGACATCATGGAGGCTATAGTTTCCACACACAATAAAATTGATAAAATTAATGAGACTCTTAGTCATTTATGCTCTGAAAATATCATTGTTAAAGAACAAATTTCTGAAATTAAAACTAACTTCAACCAGCATTATGAACCTCAACGCTTGGCGATAATATCGGGATCAGAAAGATATGATGAACGACATCATCATAACAAATCTCCCTCAAAAAGATATTACTACGGAAGAATTTCTACAAAAATTGGATTGTTTATTTAAATTTAATTTACAAACTATACAAACAACATTTAAAAAAACAGTTTCCAAAGTAATTAAGAGGAAGGAGGTTAAGCTTAGCTTCATTGTTGCAACTTTTTATTAAAGACAATTTTATGGCAGAATTAAGAAAACATGGTCCCCTTTATTGGAATGAATTATTTCCCAATGCATCTGGATCCGGATCACAAAGGCAAAAACAAATTCTTATCCCTATAAATGATAGATTAACAAAGCATAATCAGGATTTAATGAAAATGTTGAGGCAACATAAAAAAGAAAAGAAAATAGAAAACTGCTGGTATCGACACGGAAAAATATATGCAAAGGTTACAAATGATGATGATTCTGCTATGGTCATCAAACAAATTGATGACATTGAAAAAAAGAAGAAATAATTATTCTTTCAAAATCTATGTCAATTTGATTTACTGTTTTTTTTTCTGTGTAATTTGTTAAAAAAAAAGTTGATTTTATTGTTACAGCTTAATTTGTATTTGTATACATAATAGAGATTTCCTTTTTTTTTTATTCTGAAGTAAGCTAGTAAGTTCTCTCTAATTAAATTACTAATTTAAATTTTTATAAAATTGTTTGAAGCTTTACGTTATCTTAGTTAGTATTAAATTTTGTTTGATTAATTGATTAACTCTGGTGAATTCTTAATTGTTTATTTAGTGATTGAAGAGTGTGTTGTATTCAAGAAAAATTGGTAAAGAAATATGTTCTTACATAAAATGGAAGATGATCAAATTCTTGAGAATATCAATATTACACATCTATTACATATTAATCCTATTTTTGATCATGCTAACATTTTATGAGTAATTCATCTAAATACCAGGAGCTTAAGAGGCAAAATGGATGAGCTTGAAATAACAATAAGTAATCTGGATAAGTTACCACATATTATTGTAGTAAGTGAAAATTGGTTATATAAAAATAAATTAAAATATTATTATCTACTGAATTACAACTCATTTCATTGTACTCGAGAAAATAATCGTGGTGGAGGTGTCAGTATTTTTGTTCATAATGACATCGGAGCGAATGAACTATTTTCAAAAACTGAGCACAATACAAGTTTCTTAGTTATAAAACTAATCTCCATTAAACTGCATATAATTGCGATTTATAAGCCTACTACTTCAGATGATGATAGTTTCTTTGATACACTAGAGTTTTTATGCAACACTTATCCATGCTCGATTATTGCTGGTGATCTTAACATTAATCTTCTTAACACATCAAGTTCCAACCTAGCAAGACTGCAAGACACAACCAGCTCCGATGGGTTAATAATTCTCAATCGAGCAGATCCTCAATGATATCAGATTCGAGTGAAATAGCTGAATGTTTCAATAATTATTTTACTAACGTATCTCATACCGGTTCGACTATAAATTCATCTACAAAAGACATCATTCCACACTTTAAGAGCTAAATTGCATATTCTCAAACTGATTGCTTAGAACTTGGTGCACTAAATGAAAATACTACACCAGATATATTAAAGAAACTAAATAAAAATTCAGCTAATGGGTTTGATAATATATCTGTTGAGTTTATTGTAACATTTATTCATTTGATTGTATCCATTCTTACAAAACTAATTAATAATTCTATTCTAGAAGGAATATTCCCTAATATACTAAAAAAAGCTAAAATAATACCCATATTTAAAAACGGCGACAAAACAAACCCCGTCAAATTATCGACCAATATCTATATTGAGCAATTTTTCAAAAATATTTGAATACCATTTATTTCTGGAACTAAAATCTCAGTTTAAAAAATACAACATAATTCACATAAATCAGTTTGGATTTGCTGAAAAATCTTGCACTGAGGCTGCTGTATCGAATCTGTTTAATGAAATTTTTATAGCTCTAGACCAAAAATTTTATGTTTCAGTGATGTTCATAGACATACGAAAAGCTTTTGACTGTGTTGATCATCTCTTTTTAATAGAAAAAATTAAATCTCTCAATCTATCTAATAATTCAATAAAATTGTTGATAAGTTACCTTGAAAATAGAACACAGTACACCAAAATTGAAGAAATCTATAGTAAAGACTCGTTTAGAAAAGCAGTTGTAGCCCAAGGTTCAATATTGGGACCGTTACTATTCATATTCTTTATCAATGACATTTTTAACTTAAAATTGCAGGGTAAATTACAGCTATATGCTGATGATGCAGCGCTAGCTTACAAAGCCCAAAACCCATACGAGCTATTGACACAAATGAGCCATGATTTAAACTTGATTATAAACTGGATGACAGCCAATAACCTTTTTATAAATTTTGATAAAACCAATTACATATTATTTCAAACAAGAAAGCTTCCCACAAGCTTTCCCAAAAAATTTGCTTTAAATCGGCATTCTATACCTTCAATTAACCACACGAAGTACTTGGGACTAATAATTGATGATGAATTATTGTGGAATGAGCATATTACCTCTATTGGGAAAAAAATAGGTCCAATTAATTTTGCGTTATGGAAGATGAGGCCATTTATCAATGAAAAAACAGGGTGGCTTGTTTATTATGCTCATATTAACAGTCATCTTAATTTTATGAATGTAATCTGGTCACCTGCATCTTAAACTAAACTGACACAACTGAATATTTTACAAAATAAAACGATAAAAAATATAAAACGCCTACCCATTTTAACACCTTCTAATTTATTGTATTCAAGTTAAGTTTTGCCTCTTGAGCTCTTGAGTAAATATGAACTGTTGGTTTTTATACACAAAATTAAAACTGGATGCTTAAAATGTAATATTGGTATTACTTAAGTTAATGAGATATATCAGCATGACACAAGAAGGCGATCAAATTTTTATGTAGCTTCGGTGAAAACAAATCGTGCAATGGGTAATGTTTGTTGTTATATGATTTTTGTTTCTGTGGTATATCGTCTTCTTTTTTTAAATTTATTTCACGGGGATAATTTTTAAAGAAACAGTTGAATTTGAATTACTGATGACATTTACTGTTTTCTTTATATTTCGGTCATCTTCTTTGACCTTTTTCGCTAAGACCTTTTTCGAAAAGCTAAAATAAATTTATAATATTAATATATATGTAATAAAGATACCAAACTTTTTAAAATAATTCTATAAAGGTCTTATAATTTATAAATGGTTTTTTTAAAAAGGAATTATGTGACTTGTATTTCCATTTTTTCTTCTTCTAACCGGCTTTCTACCAATGGCGAAAGTCTTTTTTGTATTGGTAATTTGGATACCCTTAATATAGTTATTTAAATTCAAACTATTTAATTTTAACTTTACTTTGAATCTCCACTTAATTAACACAATTTTTAAAAAATTAATATAACAAATTAAAAAGTATAAAGTTAAAAAATTAAAAAGTTGTATTTATTTAACAAACTAAAAGAGTTTATTTTGTAAAGATAAAAATATTCCGTGTCTATGCTGATTAATTATGACTATGGAGGCAATGGCAAAAAATTATTATTTTCTTTATTCTTCGATTGAGAGTGATTAATTTTTATTCAGAAGAGAGAGATCTTTTTCCACCAATTTTTTAAAACCAAAATTCAATGTATATAACACACAGTTAACATATAGATATATAATTAAGAAAACCGAAATAAAATCAAAACAAGAAAAATTTAATATTGACAAAGGTCATTCACCTCATCAGCTGATTTTGATTGTTGGACAGAAAAATTGATTTTAATTTTGTTTTTGATTTTGGAGAATATCACAAATTTACTCGATAGTCCATCGATTTCTGCTCGTTTGTTCAAAGTGTTGTTTGTTGTATTAATGAAGAGCATTTCTTTTATCAGTCTTTTTGATAAGTTCTCTTCGATGCACAATATGTCTATTTTTTCCAGATCGTATACATCATCCAAGCTATGTTTTGTTTCCTGGATGTGATAAAAGACAGCTGTTTTGTTTTTACTTCGTCGGAAAATTGATGGAGATGAAGGTGAAGATGGTGGTTGAGGAATGTGTCTTGTATGAACGTTCAGGTGATCTTCGTTTGGTAAATCAGCTGTTGGAAGTACGGGTTGAAGAGCGGTTTTTATGTCAGATTTATGACCGTACATTCTATTAATTAAATAGCTGCTTGTTTGTCCTATGTAATGTGATCCACATGAGCATGCAAATTTATTTCACAATTTAAAAACAGAAGACGGTAATGTTTATTATAAGGGATTTATTGAATACAGCAAGCTTCCATCACAACTAAAAAAAGTCTCCAATTTACCAAAATTTAAAGAATTGATAAAAAATTACTTATTTGTTAATTTTGTCTAAATAATATCAGAATCAGAATATTAAATTAACTAGAATAAGTATGTATGTATAAGAAATAAAGTAAGAATTTGAATTGTGAGTAAAATAAATTAAGTAAGAAATTAAGTAACAATTTTAGAATTAGATTTAAAAGAAAATGTCCATGAAAACCAATTATAGATTTGAATATAGACAGCCAATTCAGTTGTTTTGAAGACTACAAGGCTGTCATTAAATAAATAAATAAAAAAAAAAAAGGAAAATATGAAGGGGCTGAAATCTCACAGCTCTGATATATCAAGACTTCGGTCTGGGTTGACGAAAAAACTTTTATGAGGACATTGTTTTGTTTTGGCCAGCGACGTATATCAAACAAAAAACTCTATGTAAAAGTACAAGTATTTTATCTCTGTTTAGAAATTTATTACAAAACAAACACGAAATATTATTACGTTGCCGGAAAATTATAACAGATCATAAATTAATATAACTTAGTGAAAATATGATACTCCCAGCAAACAACTCAAAAACCTCTCCATTTAGCGTTAGAAAATATTAAAAAATCAAAAATTCATATTCATTTCAAAATTCCAAAAATATCCTAAAAATTATAATAAAATAAAAAAATTAATCTTTTTCTAAAAATATTCCAAAAATTTCTTAAAATATTTCAATATTTCAATTTTTCTCTTCTTAAAATATTGCAAAAATTACAACAAAATAAAATATACAAGTATTTTTAAAAAATTTTTAAAAAACACCTAAATTATGAATCGAAATTCTCTAGATGTTGAAAATGTACATAAAATTTATTGATAAGTTTCTTCAATGTAATTAATGTATTTTCTAAAAAAGCCAATAACTTTTTAAAAAATATGTTAGTTTTTCATAAATTGACGCTTTTGATTTATATGATGTGTGACTAACGTAACGTGACTAACGTAACACAAAAGAATTCGTGTGTTTAGAATGCTTACCTCATTTATTTGGAAAGCAAAGCAGTCCAATTCAGACACTCCAAACTTTAGCTTACAGAAAATAAAAAGTCTAAAACAATTCAGTTTATTATATTTGTGCTATGTTATATTCTTTTTAGATATATTTTAATTCGTATATTACGCCTTTTTCACAACCATGCGCTTAATTGCATTCTAAACAAAATAACAATATTGGAATTTTCACAGTTGTTGCCATATCTTATAGTAAAATATATGAAAAAGAAATTATAGGTCACAGTTACAGTTTTGTGAAGAAAAAAAATTTAGCTTAAAGGTTGACTTTAAAATGGAATGACCCAAAATTGAAACATTTTTCAAAAGTCGAAAAATATTGCAAAAATTATAACAAAATCATATATACAAACTTTTTTTTAAAATTCTTAAAATATTTCAAAAATTAGAACGAAATTTAAAATACAAATTTTCTTAAAAATTCCAAAAATTATAATAAAACTCAAAATTTAAACTTTTTCAAAATTCTGAGAATATTCCGAAAAAACAATTAGAATATAATCAAAAATGTTCATGTCCAATTTCATGCTCGATTACATCCCAAGTAGCAATTTGATTTCCTTAAATGGGTTGCAAACATTTAAAGAGTGTTCTAATTGAGGCATTCGATGGTATAAAACACTGCTAAATATATGTATTAAACCTTTATACAGCATAAAAAGGCGAGAAATATTATGTGTATACGACCTTACTCCATATGTTTTGTTTGCTTGTATAAACATTTTTGATACCATTTAACGAGAATTTATCGAGGAGTTTGATGCTTTAATTTCTCTTTAAATATTCATAAAAGTAGTATAGCACAACTTACAGTGGAGTAATTGAGGGAAAACAAATAGAAAAATGCTGCAAAATGTAAACAGAAAATTTGTTATATTTATAAAATTTGTCAGTTTTTGAAGTTATACTTCTTTGCGCTCGTTGTAAATATTTTGATGGGGTGTTAATCGAGAAACAGCGTCACGCTGTTTGAAGTTATATTTTAACCTTTATGCTGTATGGTAATAAAGACGAAATCAGTAAATCAACCTTATGCTGTATGGTTATAAAGACGAAATTACTAAATCAATCATATTTTATAATAATAAAACATTATTCGCTTAGTTATCTTTGATCAATTTTTTTTTCACTTTTCGGAATTATCATTAAAATGAATAGTTAATGTATAATGTGACAAACAAATAGGTACATTTATATGAAAATTATGTTAAATTATTTTTTAACAAATACATATTTCTAATTTATAACAAATATGTTCTTATGGTTTGCAATTATATAAAATATGTACATATTTCTATGCATTAGCACCAATACGATACATATAGCATTGCTTATATATGATTAAACAAACCTGCTTGCATTAGCAGAACTGCCCTCACATGTTCCAAAAATTGGAAATTGACGTTTCTTTTCCTCTTCTTAGAAACATTGATGAACCAAGAATTTGCATTGGAACCTTAGTACCGAAGAAAAAGATTATGAACAATATCAAAGTTACAGATTTAAAGTGTTTTACTTATTGAGTGAAATATGCTTCTCCATTACTTTCAAACTATTATCGTTATTGCAAGGGATCTATAAAATATATGCAAATATGTTAACATATGTTGTGATTTGACTGTTTTAATAATAATATATAAGTCTGAATTTACAAATTAAATTAGTCTTATTATTATTTTTTCCAATTTTTGTTTTAAGTTGTGGGAAGGAATGTTGAAATAAGACGATGACCATAAAGCAATAAAACCCATTAAACGAAAATACTCACTAAAAATGGTGGTATATTTTAATCGGCCGGCGTATGCATCAATGTAGTAGAGTATTGCAGACAATCGATAAAATATATTTGCAAATTGCAATACGACACTCTTCAGAACAGCAAAATTTCTGGATTGATAAATGATTATAAGTCTACATGAAATAGGACGCTAAACCAATAGCAATGAACCAGTGTACCTATTTTGTATGACGAGTACGGTGGTTTCGGAGTAAGTAATTGACAATTGTGACATCCAATAAACAAATATATTTACGCTCACCTAATTGTTCGTGACACATTGAATTATTTGAATTAAATCTTTTGAATAAAATTTTAACTTTTTTCTAACCCTAATCTTTTGCCATCTACATTTATAAAAATTATTTAATTATTATTTGTCTGTCAATGTGTTTTAATTTTAACGTACATTTAATATGTAAATTTATCTATAGCTTTAGAGACATTTACTTAATGGCTTTTGCTGACTGCAAAATGATACTATTACATTTTTTTCAAACTTTTTATATTTTACTAATAAAATAAGTTAAATTAAATGACATTACAAAAAACTATCGGAGAATTTACTCAAAAAAAAGCAGTTTTCACCCACTTTATCTGAGAAGCACGGGCATCGCCGTGCGGGTGTACCTTCTAGTAATTAATAACTATACGTTCTTATACTTTTTGAATAATAATTTTTTTTTTTGAACAATATTTTTTATTTATTTATTTTTTGAATAATATGTTTTTTTTTTTTATATTTTTTTTTTGAATAATATTTTTTTTTTTGTATAATATTTTTTTTTTCTGAATAATATTTATTCCTTGAATAACATTTTTTTTTGAATAACATTTTTGTGTTTTTTTTAGTTATTTTTTTTAATGTATCCTATCTGTCTGTCTGTGTGCGTGTGTGCGAGCGAATGGGCAAAGAAGTATAACTTCCACCGTCTGGTCCGACGCAGACCCTACTTTTTTTAAATTTGTTTTTCCTAAACACTATATTGTTACGGTTATAGCAAAATCATAACAAAACACAACGACAAATTAATGAAACGTATAGTGTTTTTGTTGTATTCTAAGAATTAGGGTCAACATAAATAACTAATTTTATGAATCAAATCAACATGACGTAAAATTATCGAATATTATAATATTTTCTCAAGGTTTCTAAAAAGTGACCTCAAATTATCTAGAAATTATTCAGAATCGTATATAAGCAATTTACCTCTTGTAGAATAAATTAGTTTTATTTTTAAACC
The DNA here is from genome assembly GCA_963693315.1 of Diogma glabrata. Taxonomy (NCBI): domain Eukaryota; kingdom Metazoa; phylum Arthropoda; class Insecta; order Diptera; family Cylindrotomidae; genus Diogma; species Diogma glabrata. Next base: position 322,963,148 of record OY856186.1, on the reverse strand, counting down.
AGCGACGGCAAATTTAAAATTATAAAAGTGATTTTTAAATTAGTTTTTGGGAATAAAGTTTTAAGTGTTATTGAGAAGAAATATTTTGTGTGTTATTTGGAACGTGTTACTGGAAATTTCTACAATCAACCGTTGGTTTTCAGAAGCTGTTGAAAAAATATTCTAGTTACGAATATTGTTTGTTGTATAGTTTCCTGTAGTTGTGGAACAATTCAGGAGCTAGGTACTTAATAAAACCTGGTGTTTGTGCTTACTAATCAGTGATCGAACTCGAAAGAGATTTGGAAATTGAGTTTATCGACTTGTGAGTAATTTTGTGAGGCTCTTATTTTTAAATTTATTTTATATTCAAATTTAATGACCATCGCGAATCAAACTCGGTTCCTATAGATTGACTGGCCAGCGCGTTGCTCACTATTCTAAACTGTAATAAACATGTGATAACTTCGAAAAAACAAAATCATATCAATCCAAGTTTTTGTTGCATTCAAGGTTTTTATGAATTTATTTAAATATATTTTTATATAATACCACTATTTTTCTAATATCACTATACAACTATCATTATCATAATGCTAATAACATTGAATTTATCATTGTTGTAATTGTAGAGTGAACAAATTTAGAAAATCAATCAATTTAAACGAACTTTAGTTTTTGTATTTAAATTTTCAGTTTAAATTTTCAGTTTTTTTTCAGTTTATTTATTTTGATTCTAAAAAAGCAAAAAAAAAAATGTATATCTATCTGCCGGCCGGCCGTCCGTCCGTCACAACCGAGGAAATCTAGATAACCGCTGGACGGATTTGAAATTTTTTTTTCTATAAATAGGTTTACTCAATGGAAAGAGCCGAAAGGACGATGTGTTCGATAACTGTACCGGAAGTGTGTCAAAACAAGGAAATTTGCATATTTTTTGCTTAAAAAACGTTCATTTTAAGTGATTACGAGTAGGAACATTAAATTTGGAGAAACCTTGATTGTCGGGATTGGTATGTGAGACCAAAATCTAGATTATTGCATTATAAGTTTGTCAAAAAAAAGTTGTCAAGTGTGTCAAAAGAAAGATTTTAATTTATTTTTTTACCTAATTTTTTGGAAAAAAAATAAAATTAATTGTTTGTTTGAAATGAAATTTTATTATTATTATTGAGAATTAAGGCATTATAAGTTTGTCAAAAAAATAATGTCAAGTGTGTCAAAAAATGATTTTTATTTTTTAGCCAATTTATTTTTTAAGTCAATTTTTTGGATTAAAAATGTAGCTGTAGCTAATGACGTAAATGTAATTGAAAATGAAATTGGACATGGAAATTTTTGAATTTGTTATAGTTTTTGAAATATTTTTGGAATTTTGAAAAAAGTTTGTGTGTTTGATTTTCTAATAATTTTTGCAATATTTTTAGAATTTTGAAAAAAGTTTTAATTTTTGATTTTGTAAGAATTTTAGGGAATATTTTTAGAATTTTGAAAAATTTTAAATTTTTGATTTTATTATAATTTTTGGGATTTTGAAAAAAATTTCAATTTTTGATTTTGTAATAATTTTTGCATTATATTTAGAATTTTGGAAAAAGTTTGAATTTTTAAGAATTTTTGAAATAATATTGGAATTTAGAAAAAGTTTAAATATTTGATTTAATTCTAATTTTTGGAATATTTTTGGAATTTTGAAAAAAGGTTCAATTTTTTATTTTGTTATAATTTTTGCAGATAATAATTATTTTTTTCGAATTTGGAAAAAAAATAGATTTCTCGAATTTTATATATATTTTTAGAATTTCACAAAAGTTTCAATTTTTGATTTTGTAAGATTTTGTGGAATATTTTTAGAATTTTGAAAAATTTTAAATATTTGATTTTATTATAATTTTTGGAATTTCGCAAAAAGTTTAAAATTTTTGATTTTGTAATAATTTTTGCAATATTTTTAGAATTTTGGAAAAGTTAGAATTTTTAAGAATTTTTGGAATATTATTGGAATTTAGAAAAAGTTTATATATTTGATTTTATTCTAATTTTTGGAATATTTTTGGAATTTTGAAAAAAGTTTGATTTTATTTAATTTTTACAATATTTTTGGAATTTGGAATTTTGAATTTGTGATTTTGTAATATTTTCTCGAAACGCTAAATGGAGATTTTTTTGAGCAGTTTGCTGAGTGTATCATTTTTTCACTAAATTATGTTAATTTTGATCTGTTATAATTTTTCGGCAACGTATTGATGTTTCGTGTTAGTTTTGTAATAATTAGAAATTTATTACAAAACTAAACAGAGATTGGAAAAAACTAAACAGAGATTTAAAAAAAAATTTGTACCTTAACAAAGAGTTATGTTTGATACACCTTGCTGCCCAAAACTAAAAACCATATCCTCATAAATGTTTTTTGCCAAAAACTATATCAAAATCCTTAACCCAGATCGAAGTCTTGATATCTCAGAGCTGTGAGATTTCAGCCCCTCCATATTTTACTGGTTGGATTAATAATAAAAATATTAATTAAGGCAAAGATTTTTCGATTGGGATCAAACTTTGTTGTTAATGTACTTTGTGTTATACCCATAACCACTAAAGAAGTAATGCGTAAAAAAAGAGAATAAACATTTAGACAGTATACATTTTCACAATTCGTTACAAAATTCGTTAAATAAATTTGCAAATTTCAAACATTTTCGTAAATTTAGATTAATCGATTAATAATTTTTTGTCCGATTAAGTGAACAATTTGCGAAATGATCAATTAATCGAACAATCGATTAATCCAACCATGCCCTAATTTCGTGCCATACAAATAAATAATTTCATTGTTTCCCAAAAAATTTGTTAAAAAAAAAATTAAAATAATTCTTTTGACACACTTGACAACATTTTTTAGACCAACCTCTAATGCAATAATCTAGATTTTGGTCTCACAAACCAATCCCGACCATCAAAAGTTCTCGAAATTCTATTACTATTCTATCTATTACTACTCGTAATCACTTAAAATGAACGTTTTTAAGCAAAAAATATGCAAATTTCCTTGTTTTGACACACCTGACATTTTTTTCACACACTTTCGGGACAGCTATTGAACACATCGTCCTTTGCTAAAAATTGTTGAAATCCCTCAAGCCGCTTTCTAGATTTTTCGTTGGTTGTGACTGCCGGCCGGCAGACAGACATACATTTTTTTTTGCTTTTTTAGAATCAATAGGTCCTTAAACGTTGAGAAATGCCAAAAAAGTGAGGCTAGAATTTCACTTTTGGCTTGAGAATGTAATGCTTAGGTCTTTCAGACCGAAGTAACTTCTCATTAATTTCTTATGGACATATAAACGAAGTTTAATGTATTAGATACTGTTTCTTATCTTGAAATTGCCAGTTAACATCATAAAAATTGACCAACTAAGGGGTTAAATATCACAAACCAGAGCATTAGCAAAATCTGTAGAAATGCGTTTTCCAATCACAATTTTTTAAAAACCATTTACTAGTTTTTGACAAATGGAAATCTATTTTAGAGTACTACACTTTTGGTTAAATAGAGACAAACGACCAAGAGTACACGCAATGGTACCGTTTTGAAAAGAAACGTAATACAAGAGATGTGCTTCAGTTGCTACTGGTGAACTAACTAGCTAGCAACCGGATTAAAAACCACCGCTTTCAGCCATTTGTAAGTGTTTAATGACCTTACAAAACTACGTTTTCTCGCTAGGTTGCACTAGAAGTAAATGTTGAAGGAAAAAGCTTTAGATCTCTACTACCTAATACTGTGTTTATTCGACTTTTTGGAATTAAGTTTAAAGGAATAGTTAGCGGCTTAGAAAATTATATGAAATTATTTACCTTGTCAATGCCTAGAAATATGAAGTTGAACAAAAGATGAGTTAACCTGCAAATCAAATTCTCAACTTTCTAAGAAATGTAGGTTTAATATATTAAGGTCATTCATACAATACTTAAAGAAACAGTTGTTCTATAATTTCTTACCATTTTTGAAAAAATAAGTACATACATAATAGTGTAGAGAAAAATCTTGCATTGCAAAATCTGTTTTGTTTTTTGAAAAAACCCAACGAAGCATTTTGTTTGTTTTTGTACGTGAATCGTTGTGTAAAAGTTTTGTTTGATTTCGGATTGTTGTTTTTGGTTTTTAAAGCTCTTCTTTAAAATTTTTTTCAGCAATCACTAATTTTTTAATTGACGTTATTTTATTATTGTTCAGCTCCGTTTGATTTAAATCACCCACAAAACCACAACAATGTAATTTAGTTGTGTTCTATTTCGAGTTTGAAAAATATATAAATTTTATTTGATAAACGTGACCGGAAAATTAAGTGAACAGAAACGGAGATAACAAACCACAAAAAAACACATGAACTAATTTGTAAAAATGTGAATTGAAAGATTTGGTGGCTCTAAGTGTGGTGTTAATTGTGAAAAGTTATTTAAACAAGACGTTTTTTGTGTGTTTTTAAGAAACAAAACAAAAAACGAATTAAGGTGATTTATAAGGTGTAGAAGCAGTTGTTAAAAGCAGTGGATGATAATAATCTTACAAAATGTAAATTCTAAAAAAAACATAAATATCAAGAATTTTTGCTTAAAAAACGAGCAGTTAGAAAAGTAACGAATCGTACGAAAAACATTTTGAAGAAAACATGTTCTAGACCAAGTGGTGAAACTTGACCATTTTTAATTTTTCTGAAATTTGGAGCATATCATTAGTATGGACAAAATAAAAATACGAATTTTTCTTAGATTATTTTTAAAGTGCATAGTTTGAGCACAGGGGGCGCCCCACACAAACTAAAATGCATGAAAATTTTATTTTGCCAATCCGAGGTAATTTTGAAATCCAATTGCTCAAGAATGGCTATACCGATTTCAACAGTCTTTTTTTTGTTTCATTGGTGATTAGTAAATCTTTAGAAAAAAAAATTAATTGAACGTTCTTGTAATTAATTTTAAAATTAAAATATTAAAAAAACATTTTTAAAGATGGCACTAGGGTCGAAGATCAATTAAAATTTAATTTATTTTTTTTTGTGAGACACTTCTATCCTTACTCTAAAATATGTGTTAAATTTACAACGAGGCTATTATTTGGTTTCTTGAAATATTTAGTCCGAATAAAATTCTAATTTTTTATAATTTTTTCGTTCTTCGGTGCAGTTAAAATAAAAAAAAAATGGTTAGAAAAATTTATGTCCGTAAATAAAAATAGTTCGAAAAAATTATGACACGTTAGAATTTTGGTCGGACTAAAAATCTTAAAAATAAAATATCTCAACAAAACGACAAAAAGCCTCTTTGTAAATTTTACATGTTTTTTATCTTTTGTGTTGCATAAAATATTTGTATAGTAAAACTTCCTAGTTGTATATTTGTAAAAATAGTTGTGCAACCTCAAATGTGTTACTAGTCAGTGACAGGTAATAAATGTAATCAAGAAGAACTTTGTGATTAATAAATTGATTGAGGCTTTATTTTGAAGTAATTGAATTTTAATGTCAGCTGGATAATTTTAAAATATAATATAACTGCCAAGGCAATATTTTTTTTGTAATAAGAATATTTGATCCCTCAAGTTAAGTTTAAAAGGTATAAATTATGGTAACTGTTTTTTCCTAAATACTTAGTATAATCTTTAATTAAAACCACCCAAAAATTCTGTATTACTGTTTAAATTAGAGTTTACTATTTTATTTTATTCGAGTACTCATTTCACTCCTTAAAATAGTATTCATAAATTAAAATGTTTAAAATTTCAATATCGTTCATCCTCGCGAGCAAAATTTTTTCGATTTCACTCCTTTGGAGTTTTTATTTTATTTACATATTTTATATTTATTTTTTTTCATCCGACATTGACAAAAATTTGTTATTTTTTTACGCAGGAAAGCACCAATTTTAAAGCAATAATTAAATTTTTGAGTATTTGAAAGAAAATATAAATTTGGTTTCAAAATTGTATTTTGGTTTTAATATTATTGACCGCATAACGGGATCATTTTTGTTAATTTTTAAATTTTTACAACTATTACTATTAGCAATAGCAGTGTGGTAGCTCTATTTAAGATTATGCTTTCGAGGCGTTGATGAATGAGCTGTGTTCAGTCAACAGTAGCATCCTCAATCTTAGTTATAGAATATTTTTTGATGAAATCAAGAAATTTTGATATATACCATATGATATACACCATGTAAAAAGCACCCAAATAAAAAATTACAGAAGCCATTTTATATATATTTCAAACAAAATTGTTATTATTTTTTTGATCCTTATTTTTCTCATACACTTCATTGTTTCAAAATTATCTTCAAACCATAGTCAAAATGGGAGAATCTACAAATTAATTTCAATAAGTGAATTTTGAAAAAAATTGCAAAATATACATAATATATTTACGTAATTATACTACAATACATGACATGTTTATTTTATTGAAGCGACGGCTTATTTCGTATTTTACTCAACAGCAAGAATATTAAAATATTAAGAAATTCTGTAACGATTTGCTAATTTATTTTGGTTCCGGAATTAAAATTAAAATAATCAACGAATTCCAAAAAAAAACATAACATTTGTGTGAGCTACATGTCAGTCAACCAATATTTTAACATTTTCATAGGTGCATATACATGTTTCTACCTACTATTACAAAAAGAATTTTTGAAGTCGTAATATTATAAGTAGATATAATACGGTTGTTTAAATTTATAAAAAGTGGAATGGTTGTCTGTAGTTGTAGAGAAGAAGAGCATATGTTCTCGTTTGAATGGAATTGTTTCTTGAGATGATATATGGAAATGGTTGACTTGCATTTTATATTGAGACGACGTGGACAAATTTTTAATTTGTGTACAATGAAAAAGATAATAAAAAAAAGAAATAAGAGATGAAAAATCTTATTAATAATACTCGATCAAATGTTTGTTCGAGGATAATATGTAAATATAGAATTAAAATTGTGTTATTTTCCTGCGTTTTGATTGAATAAAATTATATCTCTATATAAATGTTTATCTGCTATTATTTTGTATGTTATATACATGATTATATCATCTTATTGTTTGAATATTACTATCAAAACGTTAAAGACAATTAGGAGTGGTTTTTTGTGAGCAATTAAGCTTAAGTACGTATTGGAAATCACTTAAATTTTGCAATTCGAAATAATTTTACATTTTCTCTAAAACTCCTTTAGAAAATATTTTTTGTATTTCGTCAACAAAGATAATATTTTAAGAAATATTATTAATGACGAAAAGCTTCAATTTTTGGAGCAAAGCGAGCGTAGCTCCATTCTTCCCCGATTCGGATTTTCGTTTGAGGACATACTCCTCCCAAACTATTAAAGATATCAATATGAAATTTTGAATGTAAGACGACATCTAGCCATAGATGGTTTAGAAAAAAAAATATTGAAAATTAGACATACCACGGAGGAATAATCACCGAAAAACGGTTCCCATAGACATCCAATGGGAAAATTATCATCTTTTCACAATACTTAAATAGTACTTAATGCTTTTTTTATTTTTTTTTTTTTATTTTTTTTTTATTTTTTTTTTTTTTTTTTTTATTTTTTTTTGAGCTCCAGTGATATTGAAAGTCTGAAAATAAAAGTTTGTTATTGGTTGATTTTAAAAAAATTTAATAACACACTTTTACCTACATTGAACAACAAGTTTGATCATGTTTTCAACCTTGACGAGTTTTTATTTGGTTCGTTCACATTTTTTTTTGCCGTTTTGTCAAAGTACTTTTTATAGACAAAATTCACGATACGATCGTTGTAGTCAGACATATCGGTTTCAAATCCGTTTAAAAAATTTTTCATTGATTTTCAACTAAGTTTATGCCGGAGGTAGATGCAGCAATATTTACCACACATTAAACTGTAGCAATTTTGTAGTTCTTTTGGATTGTAGCATATCTTCGGGCATATCTTCGGCCATATCTTCGGACATATCTTTTGGATTGGACATAGTTTCGCTCCTTTTTATCAATTGCATTGGTCACCTAGTTTTATTCAGTTCGCTGGTGATAAATCAAATAGAAGAATTTTCTTTATCCGAAGATTTTTAACTGAAATTTCAATTGATTGAATTAGTAGAAGTCAAAAGTGTACAAGAAGATAATAAAAATGAAGTTAATAAATGGAATATAACCAAGTGCTTAAGTTCCATCGAATTGGGGGAATGAATATTTTTTAGTGTTAGCTACGTAATAACACAAACATATAATACATTATTCCAAACTTATTAAAATTGATAAGGTTACGAGTTCGAATCCCAAACCAAAACAATCATAAAGAGAAAAATATAGTTCTAATGTAATAAACTTAGGTATATTTACACCAAACTTTTGTCCAAAACCACCTATTGTGTTGCTTTGGAATAAATCTAGTTTCGTTTTGTAAAATTATGCAAGCATTTTTCTTTCTAGCCACCATACACAAAGTTTCTTCCACAAAAATAAAGGCTTCCATTTAGAAATTGCTCACATAAATTTAAACAAAAGCTCATTTGCTTATTAATGTGTTGTCTTAGAGAAAAAAAAAACTAAATAAATTTCGTGCATAGAACACAAAAATCATAGTAGGAACAAAAACAATTTTACAAACAGAAAAAAGTAGTTTTCAATTCATCAGCAGCAACTTGTTTTGGTATCATTATTTCAAGTATACATTTTTTTTTATATAACGAGAAACAAAAAGCTTTGAAAGTTTGTATTAGTATTAAAAGAGACAATTTTTTGTTTGTATCCTAGTTTGCTTCATTTTTTTGTTCTCTATCCTGAATAAAACAATGTATTACAGTGCTTTGTAATAAACTTACAAACATAAAGAAAAATGTTTTTAAAACTTTAAAATAAAATTTAACGTAATATATGCTATTCCTTTGGTAAATTTATGAAACTCTATTTCATTTCTCATTTAAACGAGGGCTGAGTGACTGAGTAGTAATCAGAGAATTTAAAGGGGTAGGAGTTATAAACCGGTTTTTGAAAATGCTGCAGTATAATATCAGTATTCGGTATACAATTTGAATGCCCTACATGAAGACCATAAAAGTTAAGAAATTTTTGTTTATCGAATGTGGAACACAGATTTTATAGCGAAACTATTGAAAACTACTAAAAACTTATGTAGAAAATAACTCAAAAATCAAATAAACAGGACTTGAAGTTTTGAAAAGTCGATTATATAGAGATATCCTCTACATGTTTATCATTTGATACCTGTTTTAACCTCAATATAAACCTCCATTTTCATACATTCAACCAACCACCCATATTTTCATAACACGTCCTTTATTTACGAAATCATCCGTAGCCCAAAACATAAAAGAAAAGACTTACATACCAGCTTTTCCTCTTGTATTCTCTAAGCAATTCTTTGTTATAATTTCCTACTTATTTTTCAAGCAAACAACAAAATATGAATTTTTATGTGTACCATTAGGAATACATAGTTTCTTTTTATTTACAATTTTTTGGATCCAGCTCACACCATCTCGTGTCTAGTTTTTAAAACAAAACATAAAAGCTTTTTTTTGTTGCATTTCTAAGTTTGTTTGAAGTGCATTTTATTAGAACAAACTCAATAGTGAATATTTATTTAGAAGTAGAACAAAAATCGCGAGAATAAGAATGTCTAATGTTGTAAAAGGATAACTTTGTTTTGTTTTTAGTTCTAGTTTTCATGTTTTGTTTGGATAAAGCTATATATAATTCAATTTTTTTGTCACACATATAACTTTGTTAGTTGTATTTTAACTGTCATTTTATAAAGAAATTTTATTAAAATAAAAGTGCATATTTGTGTTATGGGCATTAGGGGAGTAAATTTGTAATATATGAATTTGTTATCTAAAATTTAATAACGTGGCGAATTTTGTTTCTTTTTAATATTTTAAAAACGTGAAATAAAATTTTAATTTTTTTTTTCATTACATTTTCTTGGTTTAAAGCTAGCTGTAAACATAAAAATACAAAGAATAGCTATTTATGTATTAAGGGCGTAAAGTATGTCTTCTCCGCCTGAGAGTGAAATTGTTGCTCGAGGCGCTAGCCAAGAGAAACAATCACTCGAAAGCACAAAAGATACTATATGCCCGAATTGCATACAAGATTTTTTCTACGAGTAAGATTCTGTATTATTTACATAAATAAAAATACACATATTTACACAAAATTGTAAAACATTTTTTTAGAAAATTATTTTATTCAAGTAGTTTTTCGAAATAATAGTAATAATAATAACTTTAGGCATTGTTATATCGATTTAAGGCATTGTTATTTTAATTTTGGCATTGTTATTTCAAAAGGAAAAAAAGACCTGCTCTACGGACAGTTATTGAATCGTAAAAGTCCATTTTACGATTTACTCGTACAAAAAGTAATTTTAACTTATTGAGAGCAATCTACCGTTCCAAACGGAGAGCTCAATTCATCTTATGTCATGCATATTACAGTCCTCAAAACTAATGATTTAGTGTTTTCAGTTTTTAATAAATCGGGTTCCTGTTTCCGTTCTCAAATATATGCATTTAGCCTTTTAATTTAACATTGCATGCATGCAATAATTTTTTATTACGTGTTAGTATTGTAATTTTTGGCACACAAAAGAACGTAGCGTTATTTGATGAACTATATAAAGATTAGATAGATAAAGATTCATTTATATTTATATAAACTTTTTTTATGGTTATTTGGTTTGTTCTAAATATATCTTGAGTTTATCCTTTTAAGTAGTTAAGAGGTAATAAACAGTTAAAATCTGCTAAAACCATAAAATTTCGTGTAGTATTTCATCCTCGAAATAAACTAAAATTCGGTCACAATTTTTTAAAAATTTTGCAGTTCCTTGAAATAATCTCAATTGCACAAACCATACCAAAATCTTTTTTGTTGGTTTTAAACCTTTTTTAATTTTTTAAATTCATAAACCCCGGCATTATTTAAACGCTTAATGTAATTTCCAGGATGATAGTATACTTAAAACTAAATTGCTTCTTGCCTTAAAAATTTGATATGATTTGATATTTGATAGCGATATGTATATGTATAGTAACCAGTATTTTGCTGCAGCGTTTTAAAATGTTGTTGATATCAACTTTAGTTTGATATCCACTCAAAATTTAAAAATTATTTTACTTAATGATAATAATTTTTTACGACAGAAAATTAGATTTTGAGCAATTAAATATCTGAAGATAATTTTCGTTTATATTTGTAAAGACCAGTAATATACTTACTAAAAAATCGATATTTAATAATTAATAAAGTTTTAATGGACTTAAAGCTTAAAAGTAGAAATATTGGAACTGATAATGCTGAGAACAATATGCTACGAACCTGTTTTCGACGTAAAAATTCATTAGTCCAAACAACTGATTATTCATGAATCAATGCGTGCTATACAGCTTACCGTCTTTTGTTCATATTTTGTTCAACATGTTTGATTTGCTATCTCATTTCGTATGCTGTTGGTTCATGGATTTTTTTGATATTTACTTGGACATTTGGTAACTTTTTGGACAGTCGATCGGAATTAGATCATCGTTACAGATCTAATTTTTTAATTTGTTGTTACAATAATATATTTCTTTTTTTCCAAAATTTTTATCGTATTGACACTAAACTGTGTATTAAAGTCGATTGGAATAAAATCAACAGGGGAATTTGTGAAAATACTTGAAACTGAAAGGTGGACATTTTGTTTTTTTTTGCTGAATAAAAAAGAATTCTGGGCTTATGATGTGACAATCCATATTTTTCTTGGATAATAATCTTCCCTTAACTTAAATACTTACACATTTTTCTTTGGGGTTAAGTCAATAAACAAAAATAGAAAAAAAATAGGGAGACTCCGCCATTTTGTACAATTTCAAAAGGAATCCAGATATTTCATTTGCAAGTGAATCTGGAACAATTGTCAAAGTTTCATTAAGATCCTATACTAGACTGGTCTAGATACCTTAAAAACAAACAAAATAGGGTAAAAATTAGTAACAGGATGAAAACTATTAGATATATAAGAAAATATTGTGCAAAAGATGGGAAAAAAAAATAAACGGTGGTCCGAGTTGCGGTGGTGAAATGGGGGGAGATTTTAGAGGTAGAAAATGGTTTTTTATGATTTTCAGCGAAACTAGACCTTCTATCGAAAAAAGTTTAAGATGAAGGTTGTAGGTAATTAAAAGGTTTATATCTTTTGGTTAAACAATTTTTTCACAGAACCTAAAGTTTGCCGTGCAAATAGAAAAAAACGAGGAGAAAAGGGCTTTTCGTTTTTAATTTTTATCTCCCACAAAAAAATTTTTTTTCCACACAATTTGGTAAAAACGTACCTTATTATGTCCCTAATATGCTGTAATTTTTTGGAATCAAAATATGTATTTTAAGGTTTTATTATGATTTTAAACCAAAAAAGTGACGTCATTTTCACATCAAAATTCTCCTGTATAGGAAACAGTTTTTTCAAAAAAAACATTAATTATTATTTTGTATTTTTTAAATGAATTAAACTCAAGTAAGTAAAGAAGTAATTGGAATTTTTTCAATTCAAAGGTATGGTTTGAAGTTTCTCAGAAAAAAACTGCAATTCACATTTTCGCTTTTCGGATGGGATTCAAGCCTACCCTCGTCAGTGCCCGGCTTGAATCCTTGGGCAGACACGCTATCGAGGTAGGTTCGAATCCCATCCAAAACACGAAAAATGTGAATTGGAGTTTTTTTCTGAGAAACTTCAAACCATACCTTTAAATTGAAAAAATTCCAATTACTTCTTTACTTACTTGGGTTTAATTGATCTCAAAAATCCAAAATAAATTTAAATTCCCTTAATGTAGTCTAATGTTAATACATATAGGACTACAAATTGACCAAGTGTCAGCCATTGATTTCACATTGATTGGAAACAATCAATAATGACTATACAATCGTGATTTAGAATGTTAATTAGAATAGAAATGTTCCCCATTCTATGAATTCACACAAAGTATTGTCTAGAAATTTAATGCAAAAAATCCCATTAATCATTATGTTTGTTGAAACGTCTACATTTAGATGGTGTAAAAAAAATAAGCATTACCATGGAAAACTTAATATTTTTTAAGGAAAGAGTAAATTATAACAAAGAATATATATTTTCAAACAATCATTGAAAAATAACTCTTTAAAATCAAGTTTATTCAGTTTTTCGCATTTATTGGAAAATGTTTACGTGTTTATGTTATGTTAATGTTTTTTTTTACACCATCTAAAAGGAGACGTTTCAACAAACATAATGATTAATGTTTTTTTTTTTTTAAACTGTTTCCTATACAGGAGAATTTTAGTGTGAAAATGAGGTCACTTTTTTGGTTTAAAATCAAAATTAAACGTAAAAATAAATATTTTGATTCCAAAAAATTACAGCGTATTAGGGAAATAATGAAGTACATTTACACCAAATTGTGTGGAAAAAAAATGTTTTCTGGGAGATTCGAATTAAAAACGAAAAGCCCTTTTTCCTCGGTGTTTTCTATTTTGACGGCAAATTTTTGGTTATGTAAAGAAATGGTTTAAATAAAAGTTATAGACCTTTTTGTTACCTATAACCTTTACTTTAAATTTTTTTCGATAGAAGGTCTAGTTTCGCTGAAACTCATGAAAAACCATTTTCTACCCCTAAAAGCTCACCCCATTTCACCACCGCAACTCGGTGTAATTTTGATTCGAAACCGTTGTTTTTAGCAATTAATAAAATTAAATTTAGTTCTTTTTGAAAATGTTGGTCAGAAAGTGAGCGAGCGAAAAGATTGCGGAATTTTTTGCATTAAAATATTCGTTGAGAGACTTGTTAAAACACCACTTTCTGACCAAAATTTTCAAAGAGAACTATATTTAATTTTATTATTTGCTAAAAACAACGGTTTCGAATCAAAATTAGTTCACAAAATTCTTCAACGTAAATTAAAACGTATTGCTTACAACTTTATTTATCCAAATTCACTACAAGATACTAAACATTGGCGCAAATTTTATTATTCAGGTAATTTAAGTCAGAGACTAGGTAATACATTATCTAAATATACAAATTTAAGCTGTGCATTTTACAATAATTTCAACTTGCATAATTTATTAGTTAACAATAAACTTAAACGAAATTTAAATTTGAAATCTGGGGTTTACCAACTTAGTTGTGAAGATTATGCTGCTATATATAGGTCAAACTGGTCGTAATTTTAAACAGCGATGCTCAGAACATTTAAGAGCATTAAGATTAGGACACACACGTTCAACTTTTTCGAACCATTTAAGTAACGAAAACCATAATAGCTGTTTTCTTAATAACGAAAATCTAAAAATTCATCATGTTGAAACTAAAGGCCCTAAACTTGATATTCTTGAATCGTTTGAAATTCGTAAAGCTCTTTATTTAAATAAAAATTTATTAAATTTACAAACAGATGTCATTTATTCGTTTTTAACCAACCCAGATATATTTCTTTAACACAACTTTCCAAATTTGTTGTCAAAATTTTTCTAAATTGTAATGTTATTTACTTCATATATTAATATTAATATTTAAATATTGCAGTCATTACTTCATTTGCAGTCATTACTTCATATATTAATATTAATATTTAAGGGACGAACAATAATTTTTTTAAATGTTATTTCTTTGAATTTACTATTATTTAAATTTAAATATTGTTTTGTATTCATTTTTGATCTAGTTTCATTTTTAAATTGATTTTATTTGTATATAAATGACATGTTTTATTATTTTTTCTTTATAATAATTTTAAAGCTCTTGAAAATGGTATAAAAACCGAAACCAGTTGTGTATATTTTAATTTTATTTATTTATTATAATATAAATAAAGTTTAATTCAAAAAATTAATTTGCGATATACAACAAGTGTTTTATTATTAAAATAAATTTATTATTATAAATTTTAGTAATCAGTTATTTGTATATGTACTTATGCTTTGTTATTGCTATAAACGTTACACTTCTTTTATTCCAAATCTAGTAGTTTTGAGCAGAATCAATTCATGCAATAGGAATAAACTCCGTCCGATAGTCACCCTCTTAATTTTTCGTTTTCCTTATTTTACAAAGCAATTTTTGGTATTCTAAATTTAACCTGTAGATGCAACTTCGTTCATTATCATCATCACATGTTTTCCTAGAATACTATACTTTTCTTTTTGTTATGAATGATTTATTCTTCCCAATTTTTAACACCAATGACTTCTCAACTAATGATTTTCTGGGTACTTCGTTATAGTACCCTCCACTATTGTGGTGATTAGGTATTCGACTTTAATAATTGCGTTTCATGTTTTTTAAGCTTAAAGTGCATTTATTATGATGTGTCTTTATTTTACTGTGCCCTGCAATTTCATCGCTCTATGCGGCAACGTCTTCATATAGTCTCTAAATTAAATTGTCTGAAGTCCATTAAACAATTTTTAAATCACTTCAACCATTTTATCTTATGAACTGCACTGACAGTTTTGTGTATAGCTAGGCATGCAAGCATACAAGCTAAAAAAATTTTTAATAAAAGAAATTTTTGATAAAATACTAAATGCTTAACCTGAGATAAATGTCAGTTGCTTAAGGTGAGTAACGAATGGGATCAATAAAACAATTTATACTGTAGCCTACGCCTTGCTGTTCAACATCGTTAAATATTATATAATAGTAAGTGCAGTGATAGGCTTCTTAAACTCAAGTTAAACTCACTTCAATCTAGACGATTATATCTAGATGAATTATATCTTTTCAAAATATTTGTGGAGACATTAATTTCACAAATAAATTTTTATATTCCTGCATATTCTACGAGAAATAAACAAGTATTTCAGCCAAGAGTGTCACGACCAAATGCAGGCCTATCACTTCCAGTAACCAGAATGACATCCAATCATAACAAATACTTTTCTATATTTGATTTGTTTTCATGCTCCTTGACGTCAACCAAGATGGCAATATGGAAATGCATTGCTAACGCTTCTGATTCTAACTCATTTTGATTTCTGTTTCTGTTATTGTTTTTTTTATACTCATGATACATATTTACATTATATAATTAACTAATTTGTGGGCGAGATGGAGAAGTGGATAAGTCAACAACATCACTTACAAGGAAGTTAAGCAACACTGGGAAGGGTGCGAACTTAAACGGGTGACCGCTTGGGAACTTCACCAGAAAAAATATGGAAATATGATTGTAGCACATTGAAGCAGGAATATCTCGCCCACGGTATGCCAGTATACCTTATCCAGCAGCCCTGGAAACTGGCTAGGATTCGATGGCCCAATCACCCGTTAATCCGAAAGGTGAATCCGAAATTCAAATGATTAAAGAAACGAATACTAGAAAGAAACAAAGCAAAACAAACCGGAATAACCAAATATCGACCCTTAGCTATCGTACCCGGACACGAGTAGGAAACTGGAATGTCAGAGCTCTGATAGAAACATCGCGGTTAGCACAAGTTGAGAAAGTAATGAAAGAATATAACATCGAGATATTAGGACTCAGTGAAGTAAGATGGAAAAACAGTGGAGAGTTAACAACAACTGCAGGATATTACATGATGTTCTCTGGTAAATCCAACACACATGTACAAGGCGTAGCAATACTAACAACACCTAACGCAAAGAAAGCACTTCTCGAATGGAAACCAATCAGTAGCAGAATAATAACAGCAAGATTCCAATCGAAAATTAGAAATACAACGATCATACAGTGCTATGCACCTACCGAAGAAGCTGATGATGCGACAAAAGATGAATTCTACGAACTGGCTAGTGCTGGCTAGTGCACACCGAAATGACATCAAAATAATACAAGGTGATTTCAATGCCAAAATTGGAACCGACAACACCGGAATGGAATCAGTCATGGGTAAACATGCACTAGAATCAACACGTAACAATAATGGAGACAGGCTCATCGATTGTTGTGTCACAAATCAACTATTCATAGGAGGCAGCAAGTTCCCACACAAGAACATACACAAATAAACTTGGACATCACCAAATGGAAGAACCAAGAATCAAATTGATCACGTACTGGTGAATAAGAAGTTTCTATCCTCACTACAAGACGTCAGAGCAAAGCGAGGAGCAGACATACACAGCGACACTGGTAATTGCAACATTCAAAATTAAACCAGCCGCTGTAAAACACAACAAGCCATGTCAGAGGAAATTCAACATCAACAGATTGAGCGACAAAAATACAAATAACATCTTCAAAGAGTCGCTCCAGCTCAATCTACCAAACAACGAAACCACCAGTATTGATGAAAAATGGGAACAAGTTAAAGAAGCTTACGTCAAAACTGCTACAGATGTGCTTGGATACCAAGACAAATCACGGAAACCATGGATTAGCGATGATACATGGAAGAAAATTGAAGAGCGTCGACAGCTCAAGTTGCAGTTGTGTCACCAGAACACAACCGAGATCTGCAACAAATATGCAACTGTACAGCAAAACAAGTTAAAAAGATGGCAAGGAATGATCGCAGAAGATATACGGAAAGCATTCTCAAGACTGCAGAAACAGCAGCAGCTAATAGAAATATGCGCACACTACACAAATGCGTGAGGAAGGTCACCAACAAATATACAAACACTCCACCAATAAAGGATGAATCTGGTCAAACCCTCACAACACATGAACAACAGCTAAATAGATGGAAAGAATACTTCGAAGACACTTGCCACCAGCATGAAGATAATTTGCAGTCTCCGGATGACAACTATAACGAAATTATCAGCACCTATCCACCAACGGAACGGGAAGTTAGAGATGCCATACAGAAACTCAAGAATAACAAATCTGCTGGTACAGATAATATAACAGCAGAATTACTCAAAGCAGATGTAAACACAACAGCAGAAGCTCTAACACCACTATTAGCTGATGTATGGAACAAAGGTAAAATACCAACCAAATGGAAAGAAGGTTTAACCATAACAATCCCAAAGAAAGGTGATTTAAGAGAATCCAAAAATTGGAGAGGTATATCTCTGCTCAACACAATAATGAAAATACTAGCGATGATCATTCTCGAAAGAATATCTCCATCAATTAACATGAAACTAAGAAATGAAGAAGCCGGCTTTAGACCAGGAAGAAGCTGTACCGATCATATCAACACAATCCGTATCATCATTGAGCAATCAAATGAATGGAATTCACCATTGTATCTCCTTTTCGTGGACTTCGAACGCGCATTCGACTCAATCAACAGAAGCGCGATATGGAAGACACTTTGTGAAATGGGCATCCCGAAGAAAATAGTTGATCTAATCAAAGAAATGTATCGGAATGCTGCAAACAGAATACAATACAAAGGACAACAAAGTGATGAATACTACAACCAGCGAGGAGTGAGACAAGGCTGTGTACTATCCCCGCTACTATTCCTAATAGTACTAGATAGTATCATGAGAAAGCTCGATGATGCAAGTCCAAATGGAATCCAATGGAATACAACAAGACGGCTCAATGATCTAGACTACGCAGATGACATCTGTCTACTTACACTCACACATACGGACATGCAGCAGAAAATACAGAAGCTATCAACCCTTGCACATGAAGTCGGTCTTAACATTAATATCAGAAAAACAAAGGCTATGAGATTGAACACCAAAACGATAACACCAATTACCATTAACAATACACAAGTGGACGAAGTTGACAAATTTGTGTACCTTGGTTGTACTGTAGCAAAAACAGGCGGGACTGAAGAAGATATCAGTCAGCGTATTAACAAAGCCAGAAATACGTTCAATATGCTTCACAAGATCTGGAATGCATCCGTCCTGTCAAGAAAGACAAAGCTACGAATGTTCAATGCGTGTGTCAAGTCAGTACTGCTGTATGGGTGTGAAACGTGGAAACAAACAAGAAAGATCACAAATAAATTACAGGTGTTTGTGAACAAATGCCTGAGAAGACTGATCAAATGCTTCTGGCCAAACACCATCAGTAACCAGGAACTTCTACGGCAGACAGAGCAGTTAGACATTGAGACCGAGATAAAACAAAGAAAATGGAGATGGATAGGACATACACTGAGAAAATCAGTCGAAGATATAACAAGGATGTCCCTAGAGTGGAATCCACAAGGTAAAAGGAGAGTTGGAAGACCACCCATAACATGGAAGAAAACGGTGCTAGCTGAAGCAAAACAAATTGGCAAGACTTGGGGTGAACTGAAAGCGATTGCCCCCAACATAGTTAGATGGTCCAGTCTAGTAGACGCCCTATGCTCCTAAATGGAGATAAAGGAAAAAAAAAAAAATTAACCAATTTATATTTTAGCACATATTCATTGTTATTTCTTTTATTTCTTTGAATTCATTTAAATTTTGTTATTGATATTGTTAAATACCTTTTTGGTCTCTAATATTCTGAAATTGTTTATTGTTATATAATATTTTAGTATTTTTTTTTTACTATTAGTTTATAAAGTTTTAAATGTAAGAATTATTTTAACACCTATTTAGTGGCAATGTATTATTGGAGGCAATATTTTTTTTATGTATTCAAGATTGATATCAAATATTATCTGTTCACTGCTCTATAATGAAATAAAAATAAAATAAAAAAATAAAATTCAATATAAGCAACCCATCACTTAGATTTTTATCGACGTTCCAATTACGGCTCTAAGTTTCTGAATGTCTTGTATACACGACTTACGAACATATAAAAAATTTACAAACAGTTTTCGTCAAAAGAATTTCTAACAAGAAACTGCAATTGATTGACTATAAGACTAGAAATTATTTCATTTGCCATGATCTAACCTATAAATTTTAATTTTTAACAATTAATGCAGTACTTTTTTATAACAAATCTGATTACCTAAATTCATTTCACAGCAAACATACAAAAAATGTTAATGTTATTTTTAAAAAATATTTCAAGAATGTGCATTTATTTTGATAAATGTTTTCCATAACACCGTTTGCGTGCTTAATTTTGGCCTAATTAGAAAATATCAAGTTACAAAAGAGAAAATCGAATTTATATTCTACTCGCAACTTAAATAAGTTGTTGTTGAAGTTTAACACGAACGAACAAAAAGAGGAAAATAATATTCACATATTATGTGAAATAAAATGCAATAATTGTTTAGAACATAATTAAAATAAAATAAATCGATTGATTGTTAGGTTAAAGTAACTCAAATTTGCTAATGTTTTGTAAATCAACTGCCATCCACCCTTTTATATATCCAAATCTTACTTTATCCAAAAATTAATCATCATTACAAAATAGCTCAACCACCAACTTCATTATGCAACAAAAAGGGATATTCATAATAGAAATATTATAAAATTGTCGCATATCATCGTTTAAATGGGTTTCAATTCTCCAAAATAAAAAAAAAATTGAAGAAAAATTCCTAAAGTCATTTTCCATAGAAAATAATATAATTTTCATAATTTTCCTTTTCAATACAATATTTTCTATTTTATTTGAAATTGTTAGAATAGGAATCATGTGAAAAATGAAAAAGGGAACAAAATTATAATACGAAAATAAATTAAATTTCAATAGATTAGATTACAAACCATTTTCACACATGAATATTATGATGAGATCCAATTTTCAATACCGCTTGCTACAAATTCACTTTCATTTTAGGATATGACTTGAGTATTGATGAGAAGAACGTAAAGAAGTAAAAACCAATTTTTGTGGTTGTGATCAATAAAGTTTTGTGTATGTGAATTCAACGAATTGTCCAAGATATAATGAAAATGTACAATTAAAGAGTCATCATGAAATACCACATACAATTATTTCACATATATTTTCTTTTAATTATTCATGATTTACCATTATTTATTCAACAGCTTTCTAACGACTTCAGTTCGTTTTAATGATCCGCTTGAGATGGAATAAAATCTAACAATAATAACAACAAATACGTTGAATTTAATGTTATTCTAAACTCATTAGTAATACGAAAAGCAAGAATAAAATAAATAACACAATTAGTGTAAAATAATGTAAGATCTATCAGAAAAAAATTTAATTTTCACCTTTCAAGTCTCGAATATAGCAAAAAAAAAACAAATTCCAAAGTGAATAATGAAAATATTCTCTTATGCGATTATTTCTGTCATTCAATTTTTTTAACGAATAAAATGAAAATAAATTTGTAAGCTACGAAAAAAATTTATGACAATTATTTAAATTCAACACTCAGCTCACGTAGAATTTAGAAACACAGTTATAACACGGATACCCCAAAGAAAGATAAATTATTTACGTCGGCGAGGAAAATGAAAAAGTATGATTGGATAAATCGGAAAACACACAATATTATCCTAAAATTTAAAGAATTTGTTTTTATATTATTTTATCAAATTTATTAAGGAATATATAAATACATGAAATGGTGATGATGATAATTTAAAAAGTTTATTTCCCGCACATTTCAAGAATTCAAATTTTATTCTTCAATTTTTTTTGTTTTTGGCGATAAAGGCGATAGAGCTACCGTTTGAAGATGTAATGAATACATTAAAATGTATTTGTTGTTTGATTTTGTTTGTAACGCTTTTGCATGTTTAATGAAGTATATAAAACTTGAATAAATAAAATCAATGTTACGACAACATGATTTTATGTACCAGTGATATGTCAATTTTGTGTGAGATTGATGATAAAATCAGGTTGAATAAATATTTCGTTCATTGTTAGCTGCAGAAGGAAACAAATCAATATGATAAATAAGAATTGAATATTTATATATGCACGATGAAAAGTTCGAGATTATTCTACCAAAGAAAAATTATGTATATTTTAAAAGTAATAGGATGCAGTATTTCTTATGTAAAAGAAAAAGAATCTGCAGCTTTCATGAGTTGGTTAAAAATGCTGTAAAACCTCTTGTGGAATTTGTCATACTTAATCTTTACAATAGAATTTGATTATGGATTATAAATATAGCTCAGCTCCACTGTGACTTTTTGAATTGTGATTTATTATGGCAAAATATCGATTTCGTAGCTCATTCCATAAGAATTAGTGGTTTTTAAAAATGCTGCGTTTTTGATATTTTTTCTACTTGGGTACACAATATTTATATGACAGCATTACGACGAGATGAACTGACAAAAATTTTTCAATAAGTAAAATTTAAACATACAATTGTTCAAGGCGAAGGGGAAGGAGTGTTGAGTTGAAACTTTAAAAATTTCAGATCAAATTCAAAGAAATTACAAATGTTTACTATTTACTAGAAACAAGCCATTTTATTTTAAAATTTTTCTACTACACCAATTCAATTAAAATGTTTGTGTCATAGGAAATTTAATTAACTTTAAAAAATAAATTGACGTCCTTTCGTTGTCTAGATATCGAGATACTTTAAGTTTAATTATAGGTAATGTTGTTCAAATTTTGGTTTCAAACTAACTTCTTCATATTTTATTTATTTTTTTAATCACGTTTAATTCTAATTTATAATTTAACGGATTTTTTTCAAACAAATATGTTTGTAAACATAGTCAGAATTTATTTAACAAAGTTGAAGTTTTTTGGGAAATATGAAAAAGGTTGCCATGTGTTTTTTTACGAAGCCTTTTGCCCCGTAAAAATTCATCTGTTTACACAACCTTATATATATGAAACAGCAACACGTTCGATACAACTAAATTTTATTCCCTCGCAAATTAAAATTCTCGCTCGTGCCTCGCTCAAATTTTAAACGTTTGCTTGAGAATAAACTATTTCATTATACACTCATTGATTAAACTACTATTATTCAATATTGATAGCGTAACTAGAATGAAGCAATCTATTTTGGAAATGAATGTGCAATTTATATTAGGAAGAGGAAGAAGGAGATAAAACAGATTTCCAAGTGCATGGACAAAAGGATTTAAAGTGAAATTGTCTAATTTGGATGAACGAAGTAACATAATAATGCAATGCAATGCAATCCAATGCGTTTCAAAGGTTATCAATGGAAGAAATCAATACACAACAACCAGAAAATACATATACACAACATCATAGAAGAAACTTTAACAAGTTTACTAAACCTGTAAATAGATCATCTAATAATAGAGGTAAGAGATTTTGCAATTAAAGTTTCCGTTATCGATCCAGCAGCCAAATTCTGTAACTGTGAAGTGTTAAAAATTTCTTCATTTCTATTTTATCACTAATTTTTTATCATTTTACCATTTTTGCGATGCTATATGCGATTTGAATGTTAAAAAATTTAATAGCAAGTGACCACTGTCAAACGTCAACAATATATAAAATTAAATTTTTATTTTAACTTTTAACACAATTTAAACGTTAATTTTTACCTCTATTTTGGAAGTAATTATGACGATAAAAATTCATATTTATAAAAATTTTGATGTATTAATTTCATATTTATAAAAAATTTAAATATTTGCCGAAAAATAGTGTATTTAATTCGGAGCTAAAGTGACTTTTTGTGTATCGTCTATAATTGTCAAACTCAACACAAAAAGTATCACTTTAGCTCCTAATTAAGTAATGTACTATTTTATGGCTGCCAATACATACTCAAACTATCTCAAAAGTAAATGATTCGATTTTAAATGCACCAGTTTTGAAAAATTATGTTGCATTTAACAAGATAATAAGCCAGTGTGCTATGCTTCATAAAGTCTAACGCCAACAGAAATAAGGTATACACAGATTGAGAAGGAATTATTAGCAGTTCTCTTCGCCTGCAAAAAATTTCACAGTTGTACTTATGGACGAAAAGTCATTGATACCGACCATATATGTCTTTGGTCGCGATATTAGGTAAAGAAGTAAGCCAAGTGCACTCACTCCGTCTGCAACTTACTAAATTAAAATTAAATATATATAAGATTGGCATCAAATATATATACCTGGTCGATATATGCATTATACACATTGCAGATGCTCTTTCAAGAGCAAGCTCAAATGTTCAAAATTTAGTAGATTCAGGTAGGTCTTGTTCATAAGATAAATATGACAGATTATAAGAAGAGCGATGAAAGTTTAAATCTTTGTGTTTGTTTTAAATGAATAGCCAGAATTCTTGTAAAAATAGAAATGAATAGAATTCTTGTAAAAATAAAGTTTCAGATATTGTGAAATGTTTTTAATTAACGAAATTATATTTTTGTTAATGAAGGTTTATTGTTCTTCAATAATAGTATCGTAAAGATGTTGAATTTATTGCACGAAAGTGATTTTGGTATTGTTATATTGGCCAAATATGGACCAAGATTTAGAAAATTTTATCAATAGTTGTCGTATAGCGAAATGTTGAGTGCAAGTAATATAAAAGAGGAACTAATTCAGTATGAAATTCCAGACTTATCGTTTCAAATAATTAGTTGTGATATTTTTGAATATAGTGGAGATAGTTATTTGGCAGTTTACGATAAATATTCTAAATGGTTAGAGGTAAATAGCCTTAGATCGAAACAAACTGGTGGTGTTATAAATTGTTTTAAGAATTTTTTTTGTGTACATGACATTCCTGACAAAATTATTGCTGATTTAGTTATTATGAAATGAAACAATTTTCGAAAAATTGGACTTTCATTATAGTTGCTTCAAGACGCTTTTAAGCGCAGTCTAATGGGTTTGTTGAAAAGAGTGTTCACAAGGCAAAAATATCAGGGTTGCTAATATACACGTATAAAACGTTTTATACGTTACACGTATAATACGTAACGTATAAAACGTATATAACGTATAAAACGTATAATATGATTTTGTTTTTGAAATTCATTCATAAAAAATTAAAAATACCTCTTAATTCAGATATTAATTATATTTTTAGTAAAAATATATATATTTTAGTAAAAATATAATTACGTAGTTGTAAATTATTTATATATTTTATAATTTATAACAAAAACTATTTAAATTCTAGATGTTATTTGAATGTATATATTTATACTTTTACGAAAGACTATGACTGTACATTAAACTGGTTAATAATTTTTAATTCACTAGATTTGAATATTGAAAATTTTGAATTATATATTAGAGATTTTTTTGAGCACTTAAACTCAAGCAATTTAATTATTTTTGAATTTTTCAACACGTATACTATATGATTTTCTTTCATTTTGATTCTAACATTTACTTAATGGGAAACATTTTGGATTAGAAACATTTGGCTCATGAACTTAATTATTTGGCATCATGAAATGTTATTGAATATATAAAATATGGTTTAATCCAACTTCAGCTCCTCCCATCTAATAAGAACAGCTGGGAAATATCATGTTGTTGCAGAATAAATGTCGTTTTTTTCATTGCAGTTAGGGAAATTATTAGAGATTATTAGAGAGATGTTTTTAAAAAACTTTGTTGTGTGAATCCGGGTTGCACTACTTCCAATTAATAGACACAGTTTGAAAATAACAGGTTCTTGCAGATCAAATCTTCTTTTATACAAAAGTTGTAATAGTTAAAATATGTATTTACGTCAAACGAAAAAGTTTAGTGTAAAGTTTATTGAGTAAATTCAATTTTGGTCATTGATGAATAATAGGTATGGTTGGAAATGTCAAATTATTGCAGACTAAATTTGTTTTGAAAACAAATAATTATATTGTGAAAAGAAGCATTTACGTTAAATGTGGAAGTTTTCTGAACTAATAGGAATAGTTGGTAAAGAAATTATCATGACGCCACTATATTTTCTAAAGCAACTGTTCCTATTAGTCCAGAAATCTAGGCTTTATAAATATTAAATATCACGAGTACGATGAATAATACGCCCGCGATAATGTTATATAAATGTATTTTTATTTATTAAGGATTTTACTTTTATACGATATAAAACGTAAATAAATGTGTGTTTTATACTGTACGTTTTATAGGTTTTATACGTACGTATAATACGTGTTTTATACGTTACCATATTATACGTTACAACCCTGAAAAATATGCTCAAAAATCGAGAGAGAGTGGAGCAGATTAGATTTTGAATTGATTTTGTTAAAATATAGTAATTCTCCTGTAGTTGGTCTTGCTGAAATGAAATGAGTCAAAAGACAAGAACAAAGATTCCAATTTCAAACTGTTTGTTAAAACCAGTTGTCAAGACTGATATATAGCAGAAATTGAAAGAGGTCAATATAAAAAAATATTATCTTCGATACGGAAGTCAAAGGAATGTAACATTTAGGGCAGGAGATAATGTAATATATAAGAGTATGAAAAGAGTTGGTTGGGAAAGAAGCAGGATAGTAGATAAGTATTTCATGCTTAGGTCCTATATAAAGTTAGAAATAAAAAAATAACATTATACGAAGAAATACAACTCCTTTGAAAAGATTATCAAACCCACCCAACTTCTCGAATCATGAATTAGATTATTATCAACAAATATATGAAAAGTTTCAGACTAAGCCCAATGAACAATTAGAAAAGTTAAACTCTTCAAATAAAATTATTAATTATTGTTAATTCCGAAAAACAATCTGGAGATTATTCATCGAGATACGGATGGATTGTGACGCCTCCGACTTATTTTAAATATTAATTATTTTAAATAATAAAAACAAAATTTGAAATTTTAAGTTATTTAAGCTTTTTTGTTAAATATTTATTTTTCAATTTGTTTATCTCTTATTACACTGTATTTGATGTATTAATATTATAAGTTTAGCTGAAAAGGGGAATGTGGTATAGTATTATTAATAGTAAATAGAGGTCAGTTATATTAGATTCAATGTAAATAATTAGAGTTCACTGTCAAAATATAGTCACTTTATATTCAGCTTATTAATTATATATAAAACTTACTTGAGCGATAGTTCATTGTTTACTTATCGCTTGTTTATCATGTGATAAAATAAAAATTATTAATTAATATATTGAAAAGGCGATGTATAGCCGAGTGTGTTAAAACACTAGTCTATACATTGTTAGGGGCGACTGTTCGAATCCGGTCAAATCCAATATGGATTTACTGGATTAGAATTATAAAGCCGAATTAGATGTTAAGTATTGGTGGTGGTAGTTCATAAGTTAGTATGTAAGCGTGATATGGGCTTCACCGGCCTCAACCAGTTAGGGAAGTAAAAAGGAAAAAGAAAACCGAAACATATGAAAAAAATGTTTACATCCCTGCAAAAATCTCCTGCTTAAGACATAATTCGAAACAAATATCTTAGATTTCTCCCAAATGAAATTCATATAGCAAAACCTTCAAAGGATTTCTTATTATTAGAAATAAGATTATCAAAACCGTCAAGATAAGATTATCATACCCGTTTTTTCCGCAACAATTATTAAAAGTAATAAAACATCAGCTGATGTTTCATAATCAAAAAGTCATCGTACGGAACCTCAAATTTCCTAAAAACTATCGAGAAGTGCGAAATCAAAACGAAAAAAATTAAATTAAAAACAATCTACTAAAAAGTGCAAAACATAAAACGATTGGAAAAATGAAAAGCAAAAGAGAAAAATGTTATATTTTGATGATGAGGTGATTTTCATGGGATTCAAAGTTTGGCGAAATTGTTTGCTAAGCTTAAAATTGGAAATAATTTGTTTAAATGGATGAGAGAATTGTGGTAAACAAACAAATTCCTTTAGTTAAAGTAAATTTTTTACTGTGTAATTTAAATTTAGGCTTCCAATTCATATTTACTTCAATGGAAATTTTTTTTCATTATTAATTGACAAAAAAGAGAGATATGTTCGTTTAACTTGAAAAAAACAGTCGTTAAATAGTTTTTAATAGTTATAGAGTGGTTCACAAGTAAGAAATATAAAATGATTCTGAAAAACTTCAGCCAATAAAAAACTAAGAGATATCTTATATATATGTTTACACTTGTAAAAGGTCGTAACCTAATAAAAAATAAATATGAATGAAATACAAGTTAGATTACAAATCAATAGAATGAACAATCCACAGTTGAAGTTTATCGTTCGAACACATGACTCTCGCCAGTAGAGTTTGTGTTGTAACTCATTGAACTTATCAAATCCTACAGCTAACGATATATCATCTTTTTATTTTTAATAACAAAATCTGTTTACAACAAAAATATTAATCAACAAAAAATTTAACACATATTTTTGATGTCCCCGGAAATAAGGAAATCCAATATTATATATATATCCGTATGTTTCGGATTTGCAATTTCATTTCTATGAATTTTTTATCGAAAAACATTTTTGTCATATGATTTTTTTCAACAATTGTGTAGATAAATAAAATTTTACTGAGAATCCATTTATTTAATTTTTTATTAGTAAAATGAATAAAACTAAACCATGAAATTCAATGTAAAATATTGTAGTAATTTGAAAAATTATTTCATTTGTAGTTTTTCATGATAGATGCACGTACATAGGTGGGATACAAGTTGTTAAAATGTTGTTTCTTTTATGTGTAAAAATTACACATATGTGTTATGAGTTTATGGTATGAATAGATTCCAAATTAAGATTTTGTTTGCATGAAAACAAACTTTCTAGAAACTATTTATAATATGTTAGAAACAGCTGATGCATAAAAAAGATTATATTTATTGGATGCAAGGTAAAACCATATAATATGGTCTGCAAAGTTTAAAGTTTACTGTAAAGTGTTTCATAAGTGTTAAGAAAATACGTTTGAACCTACATTCATTTAGCTTATGATCATCAGATGATATTTGTTGTTGTTCTGCTCATGTTTGTTGATATTTTTATTTCCATCCAGAAGTTAGAATTGAATTTTTAAAGTGTTTTTATGACACATATTGTAATTCCTATTACATAACATACCACTTTTTCTTAAAAAAAAATCGCCAGAATAGTCGTAAATTTAAAATTCGAGCACAAAAACAAACAAACAAACCTGAACGTCTATGGGTTTATTCCACAAGATTTCAAGGTTTTTACAACAATGACTCTCCTATTGTAATTATTTGTTTGAAATTACCACTTAATAGAACCACTTTTTCTCTGTAATCCAACATATTACTGCCATTTCAAAAACTCTAAAATAGAAAATACAAAATAAAATTCTATTTAAGCTTTAAACCAAATGTAACATTTTTATGATTCAAATGTTTACAAACGAAAGCTTGAAATTTCTTTTATCACAATCAAAAAGTAAAAAGAAAAGTAAAGAGTTGAAATAACTTCTTATATAATGGAAGAACAACAAAAGAACACGAACTAAAAATTGTCAATAGTCGATGACGAAACATTAAATGAAAACTCTAGGAAAATAAATGTTCAAAAGAAAATGAGCAAAAGCGTTTTTATGATTTTCTTTATTTAAACTTTTAAGTTTGACAAAAACTACGAGCAGCAGTAGCGAGTTTTTTTTGTTTTATTTTAAAATAATTTTAAATTATTATTTTTTTGTTCTCTAACCTCTAGAGACAATTTTGTTTGTATATCAAAACAATATAAAAATGAAATGATGATCTTAAGTTAAATGAAACAATGTTATAGTGGGAAGAAAATAATGAAGGAAGGTTTGAAGTTCTTAGATACTTCAAAGCTAAATTTTGCTGTATTATTCCTATTTGTCAAAAAAATGTAGGTTGTTTGTACCATCCTACTTATAAACAATGTTTAGTTAAATACATACATCAAGGATTGATTTGTGATTTTGAAAGTTTAATGTGAATATAAAATGGAAATGAATTCTATCTATATATTTAGTATTTTCGATTGAAATTTACCTTTAGGTCCTACGTTTGATGGATTTTTTTTCTTCTCCATGTTGTTAAACAAAAATTTGAAAAACAAAATTATTTTACCCAAGGGAATTTTATCCTCGTTTTTTACTACGCTTGAAAATTTTCAGTTTAATGCGTTTGGTTATTGACAAAAACAAAAAAAAATTCTAACAACACTTTTTTCGATCTTTTATAATTTTAGGAAACCTAGTTTTGAATTCTTTACTGTGGTAAAAGTTCTTAGAATAACTTTGTTTACCCCAAAGCCTAGTAATCGATAATCAAAAATAAATAAAACAATAAAAAGTTAAATAATTTATTATAGCTTTGCTGTTTCTCTTCTACAAAAGTTAAACGTGCAAAAGCATAAAACAATTTTTTTTCCGCGAATATTTTTTGCTTTCTTTTATAATTTCAATAAAAATGTCAAAAAATAATTCAAACATAAATAAAAAATCAAAAAACATTACAAAAGAAACTCAAAGATTTATGCAAATAACGAATCATAACAAAATCATTGAAAAAACTAAAAGAAGAAAAAACCCGAATAACAAACAAAAAGTGAAAATCATTAAAACTTTTGAGGAAACAAACAAACACTAAAGAGAAAAGAATATTGGGAAAAAATAAAAATCCATAATAGAAAATCAAATAACAAAAAGATTAAACAAACATCATTTTATTTTGTGGAAAACTCAAAAAGTTTTTATTTGTTTTGAAAAACGATTAAAAAACAATAAAAATAAATCAGGATACCAGATTTCATTTTAATTATCGCATTACCAATAACCAAGCCATAAAGTTTATTGATTTATTAATTATGGGCATGAGTAAGAAAAATGTTTAAAGATTTGTTTCATAGAATTGATGACTTTTATTATGATTGAGAAACATTACGACTTCTTTCGTAGTCCGGTTTGTTAAAGGTGGTGTAATTTCTGTGTAGTTGATGATTGCATATTTTTTTGAACGTACTCTATATCTATCGCTGTATTTTCCAGAACCTCAGGTGCATTTAAATCCATATCATTTGGATATCCAGGTGCATTATCAATTAGCAATGCTCGTTTGGCACATTTATGAATCGCCGGTAGCGGTTTCACTAAATAACAGTGTAGGTATATCTTTAACCGCCTTACACCCCGCAGCTTAATCGTTACTAATAAAGGTTTGATTTGACAATCGTTTCCAAAATACCACTTTGCACTGTACATTAAACTCTAGTTGTGCTAAGCCAATTAAAAAAATCGAGCTGTCGTTGAGTAATTATAGATCGTCCGCTAGCACTCCTAAGAAATAACTTTTAAACGTTCAGCAGAAGTTTTATTTTTATCGGTAGTGCTACATACTTAGGTTTTTCAAACCGAAGTAACTAATAAACTTCTTCTTGTGTGTCAAGCTGAAGATGTACTTTTCTTTACATTTGCCATTTTCAAGAAATATTGAGAAGGGAAATCTGTTTCTCGAGAATTAATTGGTTACAAAATGGTTTAAAATTGTCAAATTTCGTTTATATTGAGTTTTTAGGGGTTCACCTGTTTTAAAGATATTTTGATTAGCCGTTACTAACCCATCGACCTTTTATAGGACACCCCCCACCACTTTGTTCAATATCACTGAAAAACCAATCAATTCCTTGCCATGTATGTTTGCATCTTTTTCCAAAGTGTCATCAAAATTCATTCACGAACGAATCTAGTGTGCTCCCAATAAACATAAACAACATGTTGGAGAAAACCACCTGTTGTATGGTGGACCTCCCAACCCTTTATCCAATGTACTCCAAAAGCTAAAAAAAATCTTTCTTATGTTACTTGAAAGCTTTTACCAAGGTTTCATGAAAATCGATCGGTAATTGTAGGCTACAGTAGTCATAAGCTACTGAAAAAAACTTTTTAACCGTTGATATGCAGAAATATTGGAAACAGTACCATTACCTTATATACTAAGTTTCCATAAGATAATTAGCCAGGATTAGAAGTTATTGAAGATTCAAACTTAGGGTGTTCGGGAGACCCCCCCCCACCATTTTGTCCAAATTTAAAATGAATACAGATTTTCCATTTTCAAGTGAACCTGAATCATTTGCCGAAGTTTCATCAAGATCCTATGCAGGAAGGTCAAACACCCACCCACCACTCACCCTCACACACACGTACATCAAAATTTTTATTATACGGTGAAAGCAAAGCAAGTTTAGTATACTTATAAAAAGCTGACAAATTGGCAGTGGAAACATAGGTCTATAACTAAAAGTTGGGTTTTTGTAGTGGTGTTGTATTTGAATTTTCAATATAAATCCCACAAAACAAAAAAACTATTATATTTAAAGTATGAAACAATATTAATAGATTGGCATTCAGCAATGTTAATATTATACACTTAAAAAGGTTACCGTCTACATCTTACAAACGACGGCAAGATCACGCTTCTTTTACATATAAGATCTGTTCATATATTGTGCTTTTATGCACGTGGTTTCTATCAAGGATAAAATGTCACACATACCTTATCTTTAGGAACATACTCACCTTATCCATGATAGCCACCTTATCCATAAAACATGAACACTTTTAAAATGAGCTAGTAATAAAATTAAACCCGTAAAACTTATTTCAAAGATTATTGCAATACATTATGTTATTTTAAGCTACATAAAACATCAAAAATGTAAATTTTAGTTCGTGATAAAGGTGCAGTTTAAAGTTTAATAGTCAAAAATATGGAGGGGCTGAAATCTCACAGCTCTGCGATATCAAGACTTTGGTCTGGGTTACGGATTTTGATATAGTTTTCGGCAAAAAACTTTTATAAGGACATGGTTTTTAGTTTTGGGCAGCGATGTATATCAAACATAGCTCTTTGTTAAAGTACAAGTATTTTTTTGTCTCTGTTTAGAAATTTATTACAAAACTAACACGAAACATCAATACGTGGCCGGAAAATTATAATCAAAATTCCAAAAATATTGTTAAAATCAAACTTTTTCAAAATTCCAAAAATATTCCAAAAATTAGAATAAAATCAAATATTTAAATTTTTTCTAAATTCCAATAATATTTCAAAAATTCTTAAAAATTCAAACTTTTTCCAAAATTCTAAAAATATTCCAAAAATTATTACAAAATCAAAGATTGAAAATTTTTTCAAAATTCTAAAAATTATAATAAAATCAAAAATTAAAAATTTTTCAGAATTCTAAAAATTTCCCAAAATTCTTACAAAATCAAAACTTAAAACTTTTTTCAATTCAAAAATTTCCATGTCCAATTTCATTTTCAATTACATATACGTCATAAAAACAGCTACGTTTTTTTCCAAAAAATAAATGGCTAAAAAAATAAATGAAATTATTTTTTGACACACTTGACATTATTTTTTTGACAAACTCATAATGCTATAATTCTCAATAATAATAATAAAATCATTTCAAATAATTTAATTTTTTTATAAAAATTGGGTAAAAAAATAAATAAAAATCTTTATTTTGACACACTTGACAACATTTTTTTGACAAACTTATAATGCCATAATTCTCAATAATAATAATAAAATTTCATTCAAACAAATAATTCATTTTATTTTTTTCCAAAAAATTGGGTAAAAAATAAATAAAAATCTTTATTTTGACACACTTGACAACATTTTTTTGACAAACTTATAATGCCATAATTCTCAATAGTAATAATAAAACTTCATTTCAAACAAATAATTCATTTTATTTTTTTCCAAAAAATTGGGTAAAAAAATAAATAAAAATCTTTCTTTTGACACACTTGACAACATTTTTTTGACAAACTTATAATGCAATAATCTAGTTTTTGATCTCACATACCAATCCCGACCATCAAGATTTCTCCAAATTTAATGTTCCTACTCGTAATCACTTAAAATGAACGTTTTTTAAGCAAAAATATGAAACTTTACTATTTTTGACACACATAATAATTTTTTTGACACACTTCCGGTACAGTTATCGAACACAGCGTCCTTTCGGACCTGTCCCTTAAGTATACCTATTTTTAGAAAAAAAAATTTTTGAAATCCGGTTTTCCCTGCAGCGTAGGTAATGACAGCGGCCGGCAGACAGACATAAATTTTTTTTTTTTTGGCTTTTTTAGAATCAGTAGGTCCTAAAACGTCGAAAAATGTCAAAAAAAGTGGTGGTAAGAATTTCACTTTGAGCTCATGAATGTAATACTTAGGTCTTTCAGACCGAAGTAACCATCTGTTCAGTACAAAAAGAAGTGATATCCTGTGTCAAGTAGAAACGAGTGTAAAACAAAACATTTCCTAATAATTAGGTGCTCTACATGTTTGAAATACTTACTTTGTAACTCGGATTAGAGATTAGAATTAGAAACAACTTCAACTAACTAGGTATTAAAACAAAAGTTTCTAGTAAAAGTAAAAGTACAAAATAAAATTTATTTATTTATTTATATTCGAATGCAAATGTGGAATGCGATATTTATACGATCGACTGAATCGAGAGAAGCCCGGAACCATCACGAAACCTCAGTGACAGTTAAGACTTTTATTTAATGTAAAATATTATATAGAAAATGAAAATTCTATAAAAGAAATGCAGGCTAATTTATTGGTTAGAATTTATATTGCAGACCCTAGTTTGTAGATTAAGAACATGTTATTTGAACAGAATTTCAATAAAGTTATAATCTGTTGGTCCTGAGGTTTCATGATGGTTCCGCGCTTCTCTCGATTTAGTCGATCGTATAAATATCGCATTCCACATTTGCATTCGAATATAAATAAATAAATAAATATTATTTTGTACTTTTATTTTTACTAAAAACTTTTGTTTTAATAACTAGTTAGTTGAAGTTGTTTCTAATTCTAATCTCTCATCCGAGTTACAAAGTAAGTATTTCAAACATGTAGAACACCTAATTATTTGGAAACGTTTTGTTTTACACTCGTTTCTACTTGACACAGGATATCACTTCTTTTTGTACTGAACAGATAGTTTTGACTATTAAACTTTAAACTGCACCTTTGACACGAAGTAAAATTTACATTTTTGATGTTTTTGTAGCTTATATCACGAGTTTTTGTGGTAAATAATAAATTTTATGAGCTTGGATTATAATGAAATAAATAGTAAAATTAATGATAGGTAATTATTTCATTTTGATATAAGCAATTTGAATTTTTGTCATCGATTTATACCAACTTTAACGTATACCAACTCTAACGATTGATTGAATTATTTCCAATTTTTCTGCGCTCATAAAAACAACATACCCAATAATCCGCAAGGTATATAATTTGGGCCAAAGATTTATCTAGTGGTGTGGGTTGGTTGGGTGAAGTTCACGTATTGGCACCAAATATTTTGAGGAGTATACTAAAATTTCTTAAGCATATGATGTAAAACCAAAATATAAGTCTCCTCATGTTTGCTAGTTGGTCCAGAATCTACAATAATCTGTTTATCGCCTTCAGATGAACTTTCGATATTAAACATGGCTTAGAACTATAAAAAAAATGTAAGTAACAGATTTAGTTCAAGTATCATTCCTTTAATATTAATTTCAAATTTCTTTAATCTTACGATTAATTTGAATGTGATTTCTCAGTATAGAAATACTGAATTTATATCGTCTCACTTTTGTTTTATTTAACTAGAAACTAATTTTAATAAAACTATTTTTGAATTAAAAATAATTTTCAGAGTATGTAATTTCATATTTCAAAATAAGATTCAACAAACGTTTAACCACTTGTTACGGTGAAAATTTTTGTTTATTTGTATCTGCAAATCGACTGAAACTATGCAATTTGCTGCCTTACTTGAAAAAATTTTGACAGCTATAAAAGTTGATCATTAGAAAAAGTATTTGCATACCCGGGAACATTATTAGGGACAAAAGCGTTAAATAGCACACGCGGTGTTGTTGTAGGGGTTTAGTGATCGGCACTTTACGGTTCAGTTTTTAGGTTCATTTAATTTAGATTGATAAATACATATGTTTAAGAAAAAAGCTATATAATAATGTTTTTATGACATCTTCCTTCCTAATGTTTCTTAGTCAAGACTAGAATCATCATAGTAAAATTTCATTAAATGATATTTTTGAAGAATATTAAACGAACACACCAACCATAATTTCTATAATTTAAAATTTCTAGAAAAAGTTATTGCATACTCAGAATTATTGTTTGGGACAAAGGCTTTAAATAATACACTCCAATATTTTGTTGTAGGGTCTACCTATTGGCACTTTATGGCATAGATTTTTAAACGAATTTGATTTAAATTGAATCCCGAAATTTTTTGGAAATATTCAGTCATTCGCAGTACAACAAATTATAATAATGTTTTTATGACAACCTACACACCTAAACCTTAACACATTTCTTTTTAAAAAAAATTGTCTTGTTAAAACCTTTTACACAGAATTAGAGTAACATTTAGAAAAAAATATTGCAACCCAGGAAAAAAATGATTTGGAACAAATTCACTAGATAATATACCCCGCTCTTATTTAAAACACATATTTCACCCTAAAAATGTCCAAAAATAAATGTCCATACGCATTAAAAGAATAAATTATAATATGTAATTAGGTTTTCTCCGTTCAATGTATACACTTTCGTATGTACATTGACACTGATCTCTTTGATAAAATTGTATTACCGTCTTTGTTTCTTATTGGTGGTTTCTGGCCACAAATAAAAAATCCAAGCTATAGATCAAAATATAATTTTTTATTTAAATATTTCGGTCCTTATTTGGGACCCTCCTCAGTAACTAAAATTAAAAATGGTTAACAATTAAAATCTTAATCTAATAAATATTACAACAATTAATACGTAACAAATATTTAATTTAGATACTTACATAGTCTATGTTTAAACTTATTATGAACTATTACTAATTTTATATCCATTAAAAACAAATTATTTATACTTTACAAAAAACAATAAAACCATAAAACAATAAATTTTCTAGTATATAGGCAAATTTTATTGTTTTATGGTTTTATTGTTTTTTGTAAAGTATAAATAATTTGTTTTTAATGGATATAAAATTAGTAATAGTTCATAATAAGTTTAAACATAGACTATGTAAGTATCTAAATTAAATATTTGTTACGTATTAATTGTTGTAATATTTATTAGATTAAGATTTTAATTGTTAACCATTTTTAATTTTAGTTACTGAGGAGGGTCCCAAATAAGGACCGAAATATTTAAATAAAAAATTATATTTTGATCTATAGCTTGGATTTTTTATTTGTGGCCAGAAACCACCAATAAGAAACAAAGACGGTAATACAATAATATGTAATGTTTTTATGTCACACTACAAACCAAATACATTCCCTTTTAAGATTGGTCTTAACTCTTAGCTAATTTTTTTTTTTTTTTTAATTAATTAGTTAGCACACTAAATATGAAATATTAATTTGCTTTAGCTTTTTTATGCAAAATCAGAGTAAAATTAAATGATAATAAAGTTTTTACTTTTTATGACAGTTTCCTTTCTAATTTTTTTCTTAACAACAGAATCAGAGTAAAATTGACATTATTGTTGATTTTTTTTTGATTGTAAAAAGTGTTCAATAGATTTATCCAAAGACAGTATTAAACTTATACGTCTTAAAAATTATTTTAACATTAGTTTCTCAAAACTCAAAACTTTTTTCAAAATGTTATATTTTAACAAATTTTGTTTACAGTCATGTGTATTAAATTCATTTCATATTAATATTTAAAGGTGAGTTTATGTTAAACGAGTCGCCATAAGCTTATATTATATAGACAACATTGGATCAAAACCTTTTTTTGAGGTTATGTCTACTAAGTTCAGCGTTAAGGCGCGCTATACACCTGAGCTAAACTATGCCAAATATGCGAACTATGTTTTTAAAAAATAAAGAAGGAAACATTACGGAAACAAAACATTTAAAAAAGAAAAGAAAAACGGAAGCATTACATTTTTTTAAAAAATCTTCATTCGCATTAAAAATTACTTTTTTAAAAACATAGTTCGCATATTTCGCATAGTTTAGCTCAGGTGTATAGCACGCCTAATAATCAAAAGTGGTAATCGCTATTTTTTTTCACGAACAGCGATCTACCGCATCGCTTTGATTAAACTAAAAGAATATGTAATTAGAGCATCTTACTTTTCCTAACAAAGAAAATGTTTATAAATTTTAAAGTTACTGTTTTTGTGGATTAATGTTTAATGACACTAACATAACATCAAACAAGCTCAAATCGAAACTCTATGTTTTTATTATATTTTGGTTTGGTTTCTGTGGAAAAATAAACTCAGATAACATTTTGACATATTTTTATTCAGTTATCATTACCTTCCATAAACATCAGTTTTCTACCTACAAAACTGAACAAATCACAAACTTTGTAATAAATCAAAACAAAAATCTAATAATAAATGTATAAGCTTTCTAATGGATTACTTTTGTTCGCCATAAATATTATTGATTAAAAACTACAATTAGCCAAAGTTTTTCATGTGATGAACGATAAAGTTTGTTGAGGGATTTATATCGAAACAAAACTTGAAAGACCTATATATAATTAAGTCAACAACAACAAGTTACCTAATTTAAAAGGAAATCATGATTGACGGTCATTAAATAAGAAAATACTTTCTGGTTTTTAACGTATGAAGGTATCATGTTTATGTAAATTTAAAAATAAACAATAAACTGAACAAATAATGAAACTGTTTAAAAATTACTAATAAAGATAAGAGGGTGGTTTAGTAAAATGATATAAGTAATTTTATTAGTCAATTTAAGCTAATTTAACACAATCAAATCATTTATTTTAATCAAATCTTTTATCTATTCTACACAAAAGAGCATTATAGTAAATGGAGGAGGTTTGCGGAAACTTAAGGAAAACAGTTGGAATAAACTGAATTTAATAAACATTGGCAAAAGGCTATTCGATCGCTTATGTAGTTCTGCTATAAAGAAGTGTCAGGCAAGCTAAAGAAAACGAATTCTTGGAGAGTATTGTAGTGGTGTGC
>OY856186.1:322744200-322924200 GCA_963693315.1 Diogma glabrata | reverse complement strand
ATATTTCAACATATGACATCTCACTCGACCGGTTCGCCAAAAAATTCCTGTTACATTTTCCACTCCTTGCCCCTCAAAACACAGAGTTCTAGTCCCAATTTTTAGAGGCTGCTGTTTTTTATAGATGAGATTGGCAGTATATTGATTAAATTTTCTACAAATTTTGAAATTTACCAAATTTATTTATCGGCCACTTGCTAAGTTAAGCCGATGGACGCATACAACTAAACACAAGCATTTTCAGTAATAAGTCAACACCGAAGACTCCAAAAATAAGGAAAAGAATACAATCGTTAAAAACTCAACCTCTTATATGACACCTATCCGAGTACCATAAAAAGCGGTAAGATTTTTAAATTAAACTTCCGAAGTCAGTTAAGCCATGGGTTAATCGGGAAATTTTAGATCTGATTAAAAAGCGGGATAAGTATCACAAGTATTCTTTAGAATATCGATCCAATAGTTATGTTAAACAACAATATCACTACTTTAAATAGATATCAGCTAAGGAAAATAAGCTAAGGAAAGCAAAAACATGCTTTTATAATACTCGATTTAAAACTGCTACTGCAAATCCAAGAATTTTCTGGAAAAAAATAAAAGAAGTTGTTTTAACAATAAGTGTGTTCCATTTACCACATTTTCCTTTACTTTTGTACTAAATTTCGTTTTCAAGTTAACCATATCAAATGATGGTAAAGCTACGTGACAAACTTACGTTTCTATTCACCGCCAGAGTTTTTGTCAGTTTAGAGAATAATTTCAAATATGTTTGCCCAAATGCTTATACAAATTTAGAATTTCTAGCCTAAATGTCATATTTCTGTCCAGCTTTCTTAAATTGTTTATATTTTGCATGAATCATAATTTTAATTTTCAGAAATTTTTTAATATTTAATTAATTTTCTTAAATTTAACAAACTCAAAATAAAATTTAAACTTAAAATTTTGTCAAACTAATAATTTTCTTTTACCTTGTTTAGCAATATTGTTTTTCAAAATTGTCAAAACAATTTATTGTCAAAAAAAAATGTCGGAAACGTGTGGTAAGAAAGAATTTGAGTTGTAGTAGATCAAAAATCTAATACACCTTACATTTAAGTCGTTCCATTTAAAATTCGGTTCGGGTAGCAAGTTTACCTAAAAGGAACACGGGTAATAATAAGGTCAACTTCAAAGAATTTCATCTTAAGATAGACAACCAAATTTTATCTGCTGATTTAGATGTAGCGAATTGTTTTAATGAATTTTTCGTAAATGTTGGGCCTAACATATGTAGAGATTTTCCGAATCATACCGAAAGGGAGTTTAATTATTTTTCATACAATGTTATATATCCTCTCAATTTTTTTCCGTGTGATGAATTAGCAATAATGCAATACATCACCGAGATCTCTACAAAAACCTCTACTGGGTGCGACCATATTTCGGCAAAATTTCTGAAATGTTTTTCTGAGCAGCTATTAGTAGTGTATAAAAATTGTGTTAACAATTGCTTTGTTACTGGGATTTTTCCACAATCCTTAAAAGAATCAAGAGTCATTCCTTTGCATAAAATAGGTGATTCGATGAATCCATGTAATTATAGAACAGCATCAGTTTGTACTTCTAGCTCAATAATTCCTGAGAAAGCAATTTATAAACGGATGGAAATATTCTTAGAGGAAAATAACATACTATCTCCGCATCAATATGACTTTACAAAATTATCTGTCACTACTGCTGCTTGCTTAAATTTAACACATAGTCTGAGTAAGGGAATTGATAAGAAGAAATATGTTGGATGTTTATTTCTTGATATTAAAAATGCTTTCGACACTGTGGATCATGGTACCGAAACTAAAAAAATAGCTATTGAATTTTAATCAGATCAAACTTTTCAAATCATGTTTGTCAAATAGAATCCAGGTAGTTAAAATTAATGACACTCTTTCAGACCAGAAAATTGTTAAGAAAAGTGTGCCTCAAGGGTCAATATTGGGGCCTTTACTTTTTAATATTTTTATAAATGATATTACTCACCTGGATTTGAAAGGTAATATTCCGCTCTATGCTGACGATGCAGCTCTGGTATATATTTCTGATACCCTTGAAGATATGCTGCACAGTATGCAATTTGATTTAGATTTAATTCATCAGTGGTTTACCACTAATTTATTGACTCTTATTGTATCCAAAACAAAATTTATGATTTTTCAAAATAAAATAATTGACTCTACTGTGCTTCAAGGTAATGCTCCTAAATACAATGGTCACATGATTCTTTTACGTATCTGAGATGGTTTTAGATTCTAATCTTAAATGGAATAAGCAAGTTGACAAAGTTAAGGCCAGTATTACACCATATATATTCTGTATAAAGAGAGTAAGACATTTATTGTCTTTAGATTCTTTAAAATTAATGTATAACTCTTATGTACTATCTAAAATAAATTATTTGCATTGTATATGGAGCGGTTGTGCAGGCTACAAAATACATGAATTATTTATGCTTCAGAAGCGACTAAGCCACTAAGTTTATGTTGCACTTACTTTTCCGATTTCCAACTAATCGTCTTTTTACAGATTTTCTGACACTTAAGAGGGGTGGGTATGGTTTTAAAATTATTTATTATGCATTTTTTTCTGAATGAACAATATGTCGAGAATATTGCGGAGAAATTTTACGTTAATCCGAGTAAAACAAACGGAGTTACAGCGTTTCAAACGATATGGTATGGTTTTGAACTTAATTTTTTTACATTTTTTTTTATTTTGTTTTTTTGGATGAGGAATATGTCGAAAATAT
The DNA here is from genome assembly GCA_963693315.1 of Diogma glabrata. Classification (NCBI taxonomy): domain Eukaryota; kingdom Metazoa; phylum Arthropoda; class Insecta; order Diptera; family Cylindrotomidae; genus Diogma; species Diogma glabrata. The sequence continues at coordinate 322,921,412 of OY856186.1, read as the reverse complement.
TGTGTACAAATTTTAAGTCAATCCAAGTAAAACTAACGGAGCAACAGCGTTTCAAACGATATGGTATGGTTTTAAAATTATTTCTTTTGCATTTCTTTAAATTTTTTTTCTGAATGTACAATATGTCAAAAATATTGTGTACAAATTTTAAGTCAATCTGAGTAAAACTAACAGAGTTACAGTGTTTCAAACGACCGGCCGTGATACCTGATTTTCCTGAAGTTCGTGAACATTAGAACTCAAAATCTACTGAACCGATCCTTTTGAAAATTTGAACATTACTTCTTCACATAAATCAACAGGTAATCAGGAAGAGTTTTTGAAGTGAAAACTTCTTTAGCCGCGTTGCAAAATTTTATATGGACTAAAATCTATATATTCGCGTTACCAATTTTTAAATCAGTAAAATATTTTTAAATATGAAACACATCCATCATTTCTTAACGTTTGAAATTGCGATGTCGATAACGCGCTCGACTGATGTTCTGTAGATCGTGAGTTCAATTCCTGGACTGGTACATTTTTTTTATTGTTTTTTTTTTACTTTTTATTAATTACCATTAAAATTATTATTTTTTATTCATGAATTCATAAAAATAATAAAAATTGATCTATAATGCAGTTTTTTAAAGTTATATTGCTACTGTCTTTTGCAATTTGCATTCTAGTCATCATGCTAAATAAATATTGAACGTAGGAAAGATAGTATAAACTGAAACAATTACATTTGTATATCAAAATTGTTTGTTTGAAGTTGTATGTAGGTAATATATTTTTAAAGCTCACAATAGCTCACATGATTTAAAGCTCACAATTACGAGACGAAAATCGCATAAATTCTATGTAAAAAAGCATAGCTTATGTATGATTAAACCTGGATGGCAATCATGATAAATAAAATAATTAAAAATGGTGACACTTAGCCGATAGTGATTTACAAACGGCAACAATGCGCATTAATACCAATTAATTTACTTAGCTTTTCACAGGAAGATTTGTAAAATTTAAAATTGTTGATCTATGGGTGTGACAACCACGCGTACTTTAGTCCCTGCCATTGGTATATGAGTTATCTTGTGATATCGTATACCACTGGCAATAGCAGTGCAATCTCATTAGCCAAAGTGATATCTTAGGGGTGCTAGCGGATGAAGTATTTTCAATCAACTATACCATCCCTTACTCTAAGTTATGGAATATTCTTTGATGATACGCTATTTTTTTTTTTAAATAAAATGTGTTTGGTAGTAGAAATTACAAGGCATGTCACAACAACACATAAAAAACTTTTAAGAACAAGGTCCCACAACAATTCATGCTTTCTAAGGTGTTGATAGACGCAAATTTTTCTATGATATGTTTTGATTATTTTAAACTAGCAGGACCCGGCGTACGTTGCTACGCCTATAAAAAAGTTTGTGTGCAGAAAATAATAATAATCAGAATAATATCATTTATAAATTCAGACTTATATACTAATCTAAAACCAGTCAAATCAATTCATTTGTTGACATATTTGCAGATATTTTACCGATTTCTTTAAATAACCTACATGGTTTGTTTGTTTTTGAAATTAATGGGGACGCCTATTTTTCTTAATAAGTAAAACACTTTCAACCTGTAGCTTTGATATTATTGTTCATAATCCTATTCTTTAATTCAACGGTTCCATTGCAAAAACTTGCTGCATCATTGTTTCTAAAAATAGGAAAAGAAACGCCCATTTTCTATATTTTGAACATGTATAACATATATATATATATATATATATATATTAGACTGGTCGTTAAAAACTAAATTTTCCGAGACGCCCCCCAGAAAAATTCTTTGTGGTCAAAAAACCACAACGGCACTATTTTTTTTTTTTTTAAGTCAAAAGAACACGTGCCGCAAAATCATCGAAGTTTATTTTTTGATAAAATTGTTAATATCTCATAAAATACGCAGATGTCAAAAAAAAATCACATAACCATTTTTGTAGGAAATTTAATTTTCTACAAAAAAGGTCCAAGTCATTTTTTTCCTAAAACCTATATTTCTGATGATATTTTGAAATAAAACTTGAAATTCTTCGAAACTCGTAAAACCAAATGATGAAAATTTCGACGAAAAAGTACAAATTTTGATTTATTTTGTTGCGATTATTGTTTTATACATTTCATTCTATAGCATAAGAAGAAAATTAGGAGTTTTTCGTCATATTTATTTTTTACGTTTTTTAAAAATTACGAAAACTTACAAGTTCATATTCAAAATATCATGAGAACTACACGTTTTCAGGAAAAAATGACTTAGACCTTTTTTGTAGAGAATTAAATTTCCAACAAAAATGGTTATGTGATTTTTTTTGACATCTGCATATTTTATGAGATATTTGAAAAAATCTACGAATTTTTCAAAAAATCGACTTCGACGATTTTGCGGCACGTGTTCTTTTGATTTAAAAAAAAAAAAAATAATGCCGTTGTGGTTTTTTGACCACAAAGAATTTTTCTAGGGGGCGTCTCGGAAAATTTAGTTTTTAACGACCAGTCTCATATATATATATATATATATATATATATATATATATATATATATATATATATATATATATATATATATATATATATATATATATATATATATATATATATATATATATATATATATATATATATATATATATATATATATATATATATATATATATATATATATATATATATATATATATATATATATATATACATATATATATATATATATATATATATATATATATATATATATATATATATATATATATATATATATATATAAAGCAAGTGAAATTGTATTACATATGTATATACACCAAACCAAGAACATGAGTGTTGTAAATTAGAAATATTATTTGCAACGTAATGTATGTATATAATAAATATATAAATGTATATAATTTTCATCTAAATGAATTTGTTTGTTCACTTTAATTTTCCATTTGAATGGTAATTCTGTTTTGCGGAAAAAAAATCGATCAAAGATAACTGAGTGAAAGTTGAATAATTTAAGTATAAAATATAATATACATTTAGGCATATATTTAACCATTAGGAAAATTAAAATTATTAATTCAAAAAAATAAATTAAATTTTAAAATTTCGGCTCCGAGGTGCATTAGTACCTGTTAATGACCTTCTCCTGGCAAAATTTCAGACTCCTGTGTGCTAAAGATTTCGCTGGAGAGCGCACGCAGACAGACAAACACTTTATTTTATTATTATTATTATTACTATTATTATTATTATTTTTATAGAAGATATAAAAATGTATATAATAGTTGCTTGGAATGCTGATAGATGTGAAACCCAGAATAATTTTAATGAGGTTAATTTAAACATTCTGAAATTTTAATTTGCAATGCTACAATAATTGGAAGACAGGCAAAAAACACAGCTATTTCACAGATTTAAGTTTTCATTTCTGTCGGCAGTCCTTAACACTGCCTTCTTTTTTTTTTCTTTTTTTTCTATTTACATATTAATAACAAATTAACCGCGATTTTTTGAGCTAAAATCACGTTTTTCACTCCCAAGTGCTGCAAAAAATAGAAAAAAAAACTCTTCCTGACTACCTCGAAAAATACATCACCTTTAAAATGCATATCAATTTTGTTGATTCAGATGATCCGGTAACAAGTTATGATGTTCACCGCAAAACCACTTTTTTTTCGAGGCGCCTCTGGAGATTCAACGTCACCAGCTTATTTATCAATATTTTTCAATGAAAATTTTTTCTGACCTACTTCAAAAGTTGTGGTTATAAAATTATGCGGTGAACATGCAAAAAAATCACAAAAATATGCTTTTTTTGAAATATGAAGTTTTCAATTTGTTAGGGCAATATTTAATAAACTAAAGAACTGTTGTAGTAGGTAATGATTGCGTCAAATTCTACACACAAGTGAGAGAATGTATAAAATTACATTGGAAGACATGCACATGGAAAGCATATATTTTTTAGTAGTTGTGGATAATAGTAGATTCTTGTTTGAGATTAGAATGAAGGCAATTCTGGTGATGAAGTTTCGCGAAACGAGCGTAGCGAGTGGAGGGAATCATCCGAGTGAAGAATTGCTATCATCCTAAGCGAATACAAGATGCTATTTTATCCACGACTGTAAAATATTTCGTTTAATTTAAGATTTCATGCAAAAATTTGTATCGCCATATTGAAAAAAAAAACATCAAAGATAGCGAAAAACAAAACAAGCTTGTTGTTTAATTTGTTAGGGGAATATTTAATAAACTATAGAGCTGTTAATAGTAGTTTATGTAACAAGTACGCAACATATGGTTTTAGCGGACGAATCGTAATGTTTCCGGACGAGGCGCTAGCCGAGTCTGTAATATGAAAATGAGTCTGCTAAAGCCATTTGCGTACGTGTTGCATACAACGTTTTTTAGTATTAGCTCTTAGGATTTTTTTTCTAATTTATTGCTTAATTTGTATTCTTGCGTACCTAAAAATTTGATTTTTGAACAAAACTTATCAAAGCAATTGTGATTATAATTTGAAAATAGTTATAATATAAAATGAAAACAAATTTTGAATCCGCGAGAGTGTTGTCATAACGACTTTAAGTACTAGGCCGCTAAAATATAATTTTGCGGACTCTAAACAGTTCTAAAAGTAATAATTTTTCGGAGCTAATACTAAAAAGAATTTTAATCAAATTCACTAGTTGTGGAATGAATACAATTACAATGGAAGACATGCACACGGAAAGCATTTATTCTTTAGTAGTCGTGAATAAACATAATTCCTATATCGTCTGTTTACAGATATGAGACAAGACGCCTTTCTTAGTTTCAAACAGAGCTTATTTCTATCTCTACCTCTCGAAATAATGTATTTAATCGTAGATTAGTCCAATATAATGATTTGCCTAATAATAGACATAATGAAAAACTTTTAAGTCAAAATTAATGGATTTCCTAAAACAATTTAGCTGATGCTTCCTTGGTTTAATTTGATAGATTGGTAATTTATTTACACCCAGAGAAATAATTGCTTATATTATGAATATGACCCTTTTTTTTATACATAAGACCGCGTAAAAAAAACTAAGCGGCGATCCGCATAAATCATGTATTTTCATTTAATGAGTTATTATAAATTTGACAAATATATTGTTATGACTATGCCGCATAAACCATTGTGTATTTAGTAATGATTTATGCAATAAAACCATGAGTATAGGATGCTAATGCATAAATTATACAATGCAAGCTTAATGTTATACAATAACTTGTAAATTATTTTGTATGTTTTTATAGTTGTGTATTGTAATTAAGCGTTGAAATGTATAATTTATATGGTAATTTTGCATGATGTATAAAGAATATTTTTATGGATCATAGGCTTACTTCATCATTTGTAGTAAAAACTCAATGATTAAAGCATAATCGAAACATCAATCATCCCACCTTTGCTTGATTTTTACAAGAAACAGAACATGAACCATGCAGTTTATTCATAAATCCTTTCTATAAGACCTAATAAGTTATACTTACGTTTATTGATTTCGAAGAAGCTTCGTTCAAAAATATTTAATAAAATATTTATTATTTTTTAAATTATTTATTATTTATAAACTGTGATTTTTATTTGTTTAGAAAATTGAAATTTTACAAATTTCAAAGAGCAAAGAAATTAAATCAAATTCATAATATGTACCAATATTTTGTCAAATGGATAAAGTGTCGTATTGATTTCGTGTTTAATGAATTTTATTCTATCACAAATTTGCTCAAGAATAAACCACTTCATTAAACACTTAAGCCATAAAGTACTATAATGCCATAAACAGTTTAATTACCTTTTTACGAAAACAGCTCCGGTTTTTATTTAATTCTATTTTAGTTAATTTTTATCCTTTTTAGTTAGTTTTTTTTCAATCAACTAATGATGAAACACACAATTAATAAATAGTTATTTCACAATAAAAAAACTATCCTTTTTTATCAAGGACATCATTTTGCTCACTTTTTATAGTTTTTAAAAAACGATACTTAATAAAGTTTTGTAAAACACTTTTTTATAAACACCTTTCACTTTCAAACCGAAGCTTTTGACACAGTCCAATTAGCACTAAAGTTTATTAAAATGGGTCTTGATCGACAATGATAAATCGCGCACGTTTAAAAATGGACTAAATTACTAAACTATTGTTTTAATTATTTGGAGAAAGAAGAGGATCCGGTTGCTGTATTTTTGGATTGTTCATCCATAAGAAGGGTGAACAACGGGAAAAATGATTGAATTATACGGAAACGGGATTATTTATTGATAAACTTGTTAACAAATTGTGCGGCATTGTTTGCGACAATTTTTTCTTTACGATAATAAATAATTGAAGAATATTACAAGTAAAATATGATTTTTTTAAATGTTCATAAATATAAATGCATATTTACAGATTTACATTAAAATAAAACTATTCCATTTATTATGGATAATTTTTTTTCTCATTAATAATATTAGAGTTTTAAAATTGAACAACCTCAAGAATCATTCTTACGATGAGTAAAACATTAACCAAGAAAATTTCATAATTCACTCAACCTATGTTTATATTACCCAAAATTATACATTATTTGTGTGAATTATTTATAATGTGAAATTGTAATTACAAAAATGTAATTATACAATCCATTTGTGTAATTTATAAGAAATTATTTCTCTGGGTGTATTTGGAAATTAAAATTGTTTAATATTTTTAATTTGTTATTATTGAAATTATTAAATTAAAAACAAATTCAAAACTATTAATTGTGTGTTGAGTATCGAAGAATTACAGCAGATGTTATTATTTGAATTTTGTAACTTCACCAAGTTAAATTTAATATTGTAGAACGTTAGTATTTATGTAAAATTAACTATAGTATACGTCTATCTACTCAATAATTTTATTCTACATAATTCCTTGTAGTTGTACTCTAACCTTAATGGTTCGAGCAGCCAAAAAAAAAAAAAAAGCTAAGCAAATATACAATGAATAATCAATATTGTATAGTAAAATAAAAAAAAAAAAGATTTTATTGAATAGACTAGACCCCAATGCCCTCATGAAATCTTTTTGCCGAAAACTATATAAAACCCGTTATCGCACACCAAATTCTTGATATCTCAGAGTCTTAAGTTTTCAGCTCCTTAATATTTTTATTTTTAGAATTGAATTTTTAGAATTTTCATTATTGATGGAATTATTGTGATGTAGAAAAGTTGAAAAATTGTTCTATTTATGGTTTTGTTTACAGAAACTGACTAAATAAATCTTCAAGATAACAACCAAAATATTTGAAAAATCTTGTACCAAAACCAAAGTGCATTCAAAAAAGAGATTATGCTATCAAAACTACATCAACTCTATCGTTTAGTTTTCGTTAAATTTTGTTTGCCTTCCCCCTCTCGATATCGAAGAATATCATAAGAAATATGGCAATTTAATCCAAAACCCATTTCTTAACTTTTAATTTATTAAAATTCAAAAACAAAAAAATGGATAAAAGAAAAACAAAAAAGTAAACTAATTGAATTTTCCTTAAAAATCAATGAGCCATATAGAAGTAGTTTTTCTTTATATTTTAAAATTGGAAGATTTTATAGAAATTTTTAAGAAATAAAGGATACAATGGCAATTAGTATTCTAAAGAAAAACTTTAAGGATTGGGTTGGTTTATAACAGAAATATAATGTAGGTAGTTTGATTAGATTATTTGAAGAAAATTTTTTTGATAATTAAGAATATCTTAACTTTAATGAAAAAAGAACATATAATAAATTTACTTTAGTTTTAGTGTTAAGTTTGTTAACAAGTAGAATAAAAATTTTGGGTTTTAAGGTTAATTGAGAAGATTTAGGTTATATTTGAAGATGGTGCAACTGTCATATGTGATAGGTATAGAGATTAAAATTTTGGTTTTATAATGACATTCAAATTATGTTTAGTTTATATTTAAGTGAGACTTAAGTCCAGCAGGATTCCTTGGTTTAAGCATGTTCTACGAGCCGATTCACAGTCTGGAATAATTGAAAAAATGTACGTCTGTACCACAGGGAGTGGGCGACAACAAGGTAGACCTCCATTGCCATGGGAGAACAAACTTAAAAAACCGGCTGCCATGGTAATTACGTAGCTGTTGTAAATAACCGTGGTGAATATATAACTTTAACTTTAATTTTTTGTTATAGGAATTATTAAAACTAAAATGTGTTTGAATATTTTTGTAACAATCGACCTAAAATGATGATACATTTTTTAACCTATGCACAAAGAGCAACAAATCTTTTATTCTCCAAAAATGAAGTCAGTACTTTTCACCTTGTTTAATAAGTTATTTAAGTAAGTGCAAATTCAACAATAATGGTTCAAGATTACTATAATATCTATAAAGAGCACAAAAAGAATGAAAATTATACTATAAGGAAAACATGTAAAATTTACAACATCTCGAAGATCTTAAAATTTTCTTTTATTTTGTTTCCAGCAATAAAATCTTTTTATGTATAAGATTACAATTATATATTTATAAGAACACACAAACGGAAAAATCTTTCACCTCATTCAAAAAGTAGCAATAATCTAAAATATTCGCAAATGGATTGTGTTGTTGTGATTGCTTTTGATGTTTTGTGGCCTGGAAATTATTATGTTAATAAACCGTTTAAATTTAATGTTAATAAACCGTTTAAAACGGTAGCAAAAACTTGTACAAAAAATGGCAAAAAATTGTCTCCCGAACCACTGTTTATCTAAACGTTCAATAACTTCTAATACTCGAATTCAACTTTGTTGAAACTTAGTAGATAAGATTTATGTAATGATAATGCACTTTAATGCACCGTCTTTTTTAGTTCAAACTACAAATTCAAACAGCTATGGTTTAAATATTAATAATTATTAACTACTGATGGCACTATTTGGCGGTATAGCATTGAGTTTTTGAAGTGAAAACTTGGCTTGGAAAACTAGCTGCGTTATGCAATTTTGTATGGAGTAAAATTTATATATTCGCGAACGCATTTTTAAGAGAAGAAATATTTTTAAATATGAAATACATCTATCATTTCTTAACGTTTCAAATTGCGATGTGGATATCGTGGACGACTGAGGTTCTATAGGTTGTGAGTTTCAATTCCTGGTGTGGTACATTTTTTTATTTTTTTTTTTCATTTTTATTAAATACCATTAAAATTATTTTTTTTATTTATGAATTCATAAAAATAATAAACATTTCATTTTACGAATTTTAAAAATTGGATCTATAATGCTGTTTTTTAAAGTTATATTGCTACTGTCTTTTGGAATTTGCATTCGAGTCATCATGCTAAATAAATATTGAATGGATATGAAATTGAAAGTATGTCTGTTTGTCCTTTATGCATTAATACAGTAATCATCATGAAAAATTGAGAAGTTGTTGTGTACACTTAATTTAATTTTTATTTAACTATCGTTTTAAACGGTAGTTTGCTTTGATCAATGTTTTTTTTGTTGAACATAATTTTTATGAAATTAAAAATAACGTAGGAAAGATAGTATAACCTGAAACAATTAATTTGTAATTCAAAATTATATGTATTAGAATCTAACCCATCACGATGTTAAAATTTTATCATCTACACCACCTTGTTGGTTTGGAATAGTATGTTATACATGTTTCTAAAATTAAGTAAATACATAATGCTTGTAACTTGATACTTGATAACATCGATCATATCAATTTAATTCTATACCAAGAAGCATAGCTTATGTATGATTAGACATGGATGGCAATCATGATAAATAAACTAATTAAAAATGGTGGCACTTAGCCGATAGTAATTTGCGAACGGCTACAATGCGCATTAATACCAATGAATTTACGTAGGTTTCCGTAAATTGAAAATTGTTGATCTATGGGAGTCACAACCACGCATACTTTAGTTCCTGCTAATGGCATATGAGTTATTTTGAGATATTGTACACCACTGGCAATAGTAGTGCAATCTCATTAGCCAAAGTGATATCTTAAGGGTGCGGGCAGATGAAGTATTTTCAATCAACGATACCATCCCTTACTCTAAGTTATGGAGTATTCTTTGATAAAACGCTATTTTTTTAAAAATAAAATGTGTTTGGTAGTAGAAATTACAAGGTGTGTCACAACAACACATAAAAAATTTTTAAGAACAAGGTCCCACAACAACATGCTTTCTAAGGTGTTGATAGACGCAAATTGTTAAATGATATGTTTTAATTATTTTATATATAAAAATGTATATAATAGTTGATTGGAATGCTGATAGATGTGAAACCCAGAATAATTTAAATGATTTTAATTTAAACATTCTGAAATTTTAATTTGCAACACTACAATAATTGGAAGATATACAAAACACAGCTATTTTACAAATTTAAGTTTGCACTTCTGTCGGCAGTCCTTAACACTGCCTTCTTTTTTTCAGTAAGTTATCTCCATAAATAATATTTTTCTTTATTTATTTATTTTATTTATTTATAATACCGATTGGATGGCAAGGACAGAAACAGGACAGGAACAAGAGCATCAACAAAGACTAACATGGGCTATCAGCAGACGTACAGGCAGTAGAGTACAATAGAAGCAGAAAAGTAAAGTAATGGCAGCGAAAGTGACAAAATAACGTAAAATAAGAATGAGGGTTAAAGCCAAATGGCATCTGGGCTGTTCAAGTGTTTAAATAACTTGGAATTAAATCTAGGAACAGATAAACAGAGCAGCTTCAAATGCAGCGGAAGGTCATGAAAGACCTTAGAAGTACTAAAAAAGTATGAGAAAGCGCCAGTGTTACAACTTATAGATGGAAGAGTAGTCCTGTAGAGGCAACTTGACGAACAGAATATAAACCATTTCACCATATGGTGGACACTGATATTTGAAGGATTTGGAAAAAAAAATAAGAAGGTATATCCTATTATGATTATAGAAGGATGTGCCAATGTGTTGTCTAATTTTAAGGCTAAAGCAAAACGGAACTGCCAAGTTGAATGACTTCCTAACTAATTCAATATTCTCCAGAATACAACCGGAATAGACCTCAATACCATAGTCAAACAGTGGCATGACAAGCGCATGGACAATTCGTTTTTTAATATGCACTGGCAGGCACCGATTAAGATTACTAAACTTTCTCAAGGACTCTACCAACAACAAAATCAATATGAGGTTTCCAAGACCGAACCTTGTCGAAAACTATAGTAAGGTTCTTGACCCTTGTACGCTTGACCCAGTGAACCCATGATAGCTCAGCGAAGAAAGGCAATATAACAGCATGGCCTGGGACTTGAGAAGGTTCACAATCAACAAATTAGAAAACTCCCAGTCAGAGATTAATTTGAGATCCGCATTGACCTCGGAAAAACAATGATACATATCAGGTCGCGGGCCAAGCGTTGATAAGTTGAACATCATCTGCAAAGAGGTGGAGGACGGAATGACAAAGTAGAGACATAATATCGTTAATAAATAGTGAAAAAAAAGAGGACAACGAATAGAGCCCTGAGGAACACCTTTTAGTATTAGGGAAGAATTAGATGAAAGCATACCCGAAGAACATGGTGAAACCTACCAGACAAATACAAGTAGACAAGGTTACAAGCACAGATAAGAAGGAAAACAATGATTTGAGTTCGAAGACAAGCAAAGCACGATCGATAAACTCAAAAGTCTTATTAAAGTCCAAAAAGAGAAGAAGAGAAAATAAATTATCATCCTTATCATCCATTAGAGATAACATGATCCAAAATCTGATCATAAATAAGCCTATCACAAACCTTCGACAGGACAAGAAAAACACTGATCGGACGAAGCTCATTAGAAGCTTTCTTTGGGAGAAGAGTAACGTTGGAGAGTTTCCAGCCACATGGGAATTACAATGACATAGATTAAATTTAGAAGATGGCAAACATGGGATGAAATAAACGGAAAAATAAGTATAAGACACGAGGCACGACACAAGTTAAGCCACGAGACCCCAGCTCCAACTTAGCCTTCCTAACCATAGTCCTAAACTGATTTCAATAAGCACAAAAAATTATCCAGCCGCGATCAGATGGATCTCTCTGATATGCCTTATATGAAAAATAACGCAAATAACAAACATGTGTCATTGCAGGAGAAATGGTTATAGACAAGGACGCATGTGATGGAACGATCGGGTACAAATCTCTCAAACACATTACGTAAAATCTGTTAAAAAGAGAAACCTTGGTGTCAGGGTATTTACCATTACAGGAAGAGGACAGATCAGCGAGTTCACCATACAGGAGCACCATGTTGGTGTTATTATAGTTATGAAAGTACCTCTTGGAAGACGATAAATCTTTAAGGAGATCGAGAAATAGAAAAATATAAGAGAGGGCCGAAATTCCAGGCACACAGAATGGACTGCTCATGTTAAGGCGAGATATGTCACTTACGAGGCAATAATACAAGACCCAGGACCCAATAATACATACAAGAGATACAATACAGGACCCAACAGACTAGTTATAGGCTAGAAGCGTAGGTGCATTATTATGAACTATACTCAATCTTGGTTGATTGTATTAAAATAAAAGTATCAAAATCTCCCGGGACTATAATAAAAAAGAAATGAAATACGTGCGAGGACAAGATATATTCAAAGAGAGAAAAATTACCACAACACAGAAACGTTACAACAAGCAACACATTCATGCCTCCCACTTGGACCTGAACTAAAACAGCCTCAGTATTCGAATCGCGCCATACGTGCCCATCTTTTTTGACTTATGCTTATCATTGATAAATATGACAACACCTCTACCCCATCTGCGAGGACGATTAAGAAGGTGAACATGATACCCATCAATTCTAACAGGCAAGCTAGAGATATATGATATAATCCAGGTCTTAGAGACACCCACCAGGTCAAAGTTCTTACCAGACAGAATGGATTTTACCTATTCTAATTTGGAAGAGTAAGGTTAGGACTAGGTTTGAGGAGCATTACAATTACCAACAAATTACCAAAATTACCTCTGAGCATAAAATTTACCTATATTAAGGGACTTTCGCACTAAGAGTTCTAGATAGAATAGAGTTGTCGCGATCTAGATAGAAGAGAGTGGTATGAAATGATCAATATGGTGATCTAGAACAATAGTTCGGTAGCTAATAAATTTTTTAGTTAATAAAGAAAAGCAATTAGCGTATCGCCTATCAGAATTCGACGTAAGGAGATCAGAAAAAATGATAATATTGAGCAAAAATACAATAATTGACAGGTTCGTGATGCTACTAAAGAACAGTAATTAATGGATCTCCCAACACAATTAACAATTCACGATCGGTTTATGAAGGAAACTTATCAGAGAAAGAGGTCACGGTGTCAGTCTCAACTGGAGATCCATCCGAAAGCCATACCGACACGAAATCCCAGAATTTTGAAGCAACATTAGCAAACTTGAAACACTAGCATATTTGCTCAAGCAAACGAAACAAAATATAAATGCACAGCACCACGATAGGAAGAAACAACCAGGCTACTATTAAAAATAGATAAAAAAAAACTATTAATACAAATTTGAAGAACGAATGTTACGCGTGTATGCAACTCAAGCGCCATTTTGAAAAAAAAATTACATTCATAATTGAAAACACATTTGTTTACATTAATTTAAATTTAATAGCAATAATGTACAAAAATTGGCAAATACAACAAATTTCTTCCATTTAAATAATTACAATTTGTAATAAACTTCTTACATAAACTTCCTCGAAATAATTATCACCATATTGTTCCTATTGGTTTACGAGAAACACTAAATAACAATTATAACTTAAAAGCTCCCCTAATCGTAAAGTCAACAACAACAACAAACAGACTTGTTCATACACATTCGAAAAATGAAAATCGCAAATTTTCAGTTTCATTTTTCTAAATTACGTTAATTATTTTTTCTGTTCTCTTCTATGTTTCAAAGTTATTATTTTTCTAATTTCCACATCCTAAATTGCTATTGTTTTGTCAGTTGGTTTTGATTAATACACTTAAATTACTAAAAGAAAAAGGAAGCCAAAAAAATTGTTAGCAATTAAGAAATCTTAAGAAAATCATTTTCCGTTTAGGGAAATGTTATCGTTACACATGAATTTTCAGGTTTTAAGATTTATTTTTAGAATTTATAACAAATTTTTACATAATTAACAAAATTATTATTAAATAAACATAACATTTGCTTATGTTACATACATAACATGTAAAACAATATAGTATATTGATTTAATTATTAATTAAATTTTATCGTGGAATCAAAATAATTGATTCTTATTCTGTATTTATTCAATTGTAAAAAACTGTTTTAACAATTTTATTTATGAATCAACTAAATAATCTCACTCCATTCACAACAGAATAACGTAATAGAAATTGTGACATAATTTCACATCAAAACAAAATCCCCTTACAATCTTTCCTGAAACTAAAAATATCATGAATCACCAAAAGTATGTAAACACAATTATCACAAAAATAATCATAATTAATGATCACGAAATTATTCAAACCGTTTGTCAACAAAACCTAGAAGAACAACACCCCGATTCCATTTCTAACGAAATGTGTTTAATTAAAACCAAAATTTTTGCGTTTCTTACAAATTTTCTTTCAAACTTTGTTTTTCGTTTGAGTTTCCACTCACTGCTCCTTCATTTTCATTTTTGTTTTTTAAAAAAACTTTTTCAATATTTTGTGTAAGTTTTCTTTGATTCTTTGTGTTTGTTTCATTTAGTTATTGTTATTGCTGTATGACTCTGTTTCTTTTTGATCCGACAGCAACAATTTTAGTGAAAAACAAGAAACATGTTATAAAAAAACAAAGTTTTTAATTTAACAAAAAATTGCTTTAGTCTATATTTTGTGTCTTACTATTCTATGAAACTTGATGCTGAAACCAGAAAAGATCCGTTTATTTTGTTAAACAATAAGAAGGAAAAATGTTTATGTAAGAAACTTAAACAATATACACATTATAAAGTAAATATCTAAGTTTGGATAGTAATGAAAAAAATTTCTTCTGTCTTCGAGTTTCACTATTATTATTGAACAAAAACTTTTTCAAAATTTTACCAATGAAACCATACCCAATTTTTTTCTACAATTACTAAACGCTATTTTATTGTAAGAATCCTTTGATAATTTTGACAAACTATGCAAACAAAGAGTTTTAAGCTGCTAAGCTTTATTTTCAGTCATCTGTTAAATCTTCGGACAAGTTTATTCTATAAAAGGATCAAATTCGCTATTCGTACCTTAAATAATTTTTATGTCCTTCGTAAACTAGAAATATTAGTTTGTAATTATTTTTGTTGTATGCAGTCGTCAGTCATAAGCAAACATTTATAACAATATAAATTTTTGTTTTGTTTTTAACCATTTACTTCCACACACACATACACAATATACACACTGACAGACTACAAACTAAACTAAGATCTCTAAACAGCTTCAGGTGGTCTTGAAACGTGAAGATATCATTAAAACGTCGATTTAAAAAAATCATCCCAAACACAACAATGAAACATATGGGACAGTCATCAGTATTTGTTTTATAGATAACGAACACTGTACGAGACACCTCAAAAGCAAATTGGATCCTTCCAATGCTAACTGAAAAGTTTGACCAAAGTTTCAAAGTTTGACGGTATGGTTCAAATGGGCTTGATCGAAGAGTCATGTAGTTCCTGGTGCTTGCCAGTGGTGTTGGGAATAACAAATTGTGTATATATACAGCCGGCGTGTTAATTCTCTGGCCAAGAAGGACGCTTACCTTCCCTTGATAAATGGTCTTTTAGGTCGTCTTAATAGTACAAAATACATTTCAAGTATTGATCTGAAGGATGTTTTCTGGTCATGTCCTTACAAAAATTCCAATTTTAAGGAATATCGCTGCTAATTCCCTAGAAAATGTATTAACTTTTGCAGCCTTTGTACTTGTGCATGCCATTGATGTCATTGTACAACTTTTTTCACTTTTATTTTTGTGGAACGCAAATGTGTCTGATATTGTGTGCTGAAATGACAATGAACAATTGTAAATGTAGAGTTTCAAGTCATGCAAAATATCGAACCACGGTTGTTTTTCGACTGAACTTCAAAAATATGACTGGTAAATTAACTTCTTTGCACGAGTAATGAAATTTTTTTTACTATAGTTATGATCACTTTGTAATAATCGAGATTAGTTTATTTTTGAATGCTTGTGTGTAACAATTGGGAAATGCATTACTGGTGAACGTTAAATAAAATTTCCGGTTTCATCGTCATTTTTGGTTTACCTTACCGGTGAAACAGTGAATTTAATCAATAAATGATATCGTGCATTTAAAATAAGTTAACACTGAATAAAGGTATATCTTATATTATATAAATAGAAATATGCTCCATAATTTTCAAAAACCATATAAAACCACAAAAATCCCCTAAAAAATATTCGATATTAACACAGAAAAGGAAATTATAGCTATACGCTTAGGCATTAATTAATATGGCAACCAAAAATATGCTCTAAAAACCAAAAGAAAGTTAATGGAAATATTTATTTTTAGAGTTTCTTTTTTTAATTCAGTTTCTAAGAGGTCATAGTGTTTTAATCATAGACACGGAACCAGCTTACCTGAGATACCTGATCTATAGATCTGAGCTTCTATTTGCTATTATAAACTAAAGACCCTTGATATTTCGAGTATCAGATTTCAATTTTGTTTTTTTCACATCATGGACGATATTAATTCTGATAAATCTTTTATCTCTTTCTCTTTCATTAGATCTTTGTTTCACACCAAATTTGATGTTCGAAAAACAGAATCCGATTTACACGGTTAATTTTACTAGTTTGTTTTACACAAAACATATTCAATTATTTTTGGATTTTTGAGATCAATTAAACTCAAGTAAGTAAAGAAGTAATTGGAATTTTTTCAATTCAAAGGTATGGTTTGAAGTTTCTCAGAAAAAAACTCCAATTCACATTTTTCGTGTTTCGGATGGGATTCGAACCTACCCTCGTCAGTGCCCGGCTCGAATCCTTGGGCAGACACGCTATCGATTACGCCGTTGAGGCGATGACAATTTCAAAGTTGAAACTTGTTCATCACTTGTTTATTTTTACTTAAGTTGAATTTTTCCACTGTCATTAGACTCCATATTATGGAAAATGCTTTTACATTAAATGGGATTTTTTGCATTAAATTTCTAGACAATACTTTGTGTGAATTCATAGAATGGTTAACATTTCTATTCTAATTAACATCTAATCTAATTAACATATTCAATTATTCTTTTTTAATAACATGTGATAATGAAGGAGCTGAAATCTCAAGGCTCTGAGATATCAAGACTTTGGTCTGGGTTAAGAATTTTGTATTGTTTTGAAAAATTCACATTTCTTTCAGAAATTCCAAAAATATTCTAAAAATTATAATAAAATCAAAAATTTAAACTTTTTTTCAAAATTCTAAAAATATTTCAAAAATTCATAAATTCAAAAATCAAACTTGTTTCAAAATTCTAAAAATATTGCAAAAATTATACATCAAATCAAAATAAATAAAAAAAACGTTTTTCAAAATTCCAAAAATATTGCAAAAATTACAATAAATCGCTAACTGAAACTTTTTTCAAAATTCGAAACATATTACAACATTTATAATTCACAAATTCAAAAATTTAAATTTTTTTCAAAATTCATAAAAATATTGCAAAAATTATAACAAAATCAAAAATTTCCATGTACCATTTACTTTGGTCTGAAAGACCTGCCACTTTTTTGGCATTTCTCGACGGCTTAGGTCATATCGATTCTAAAAAAGCATAAAAAACTGTTGAAGGCAGACTTCCGACGAAATCTAGAAAAGCGCGGGAGGGATTTTAAAAATTTTTGTTGCTAAAACTAGGTATACCATTGAGTGTAAGTGCCAAAAGGACGATGTCATCGAAAAATTGTACCTGAAGTGTGTCAAAAAATGTTCGGGAGAAAATAAAAAATAAATAAAAATTCAATAAAATGTGATTGAACATGAAATTGGGCATGGAAATTTTTGAATTTGTTACAGTTTTTTAGAATTTTGAAAAAAGTTTCAATTTTTGATTTTGTAAGAATTTTCGGAATATTCTTAGAATTTTGAAAAAGTTTAAATTTTTGTTTTTATTATAATTTTTGGAATATTTTTGGAATGTTGAAAAAAGTTTGTACTATTTATTTTGATATAATTTTTGCAATATTTTTAGAATTTTTAAAGAAATAGAATTTTTGAGTTTGTGAATTTTGAATTTTCCTGTTGAAAATTGAATTGAATTTGAATTTTGAAAAAAGTTTCAAGTTTTATTTTTTGTAAGAGTTTTTGGAATATTTTTAGAATTTTGAAAAATTTAAAGTTTTGATTTTAGTATAATTTTTGGAAAATTGAAAAAAGTTTCAATATTTGATATTGTTATAATTTTTGCAATATTTTTAAAATTTTTAAAAAAGTGTGAATTTTTGGATTTCGTGAAATTTTGAATTATATAAATATTTTTAGAATTTTGAAAAAAGATTCAGTTTTTGATTTTGCAAAAATTTTTGGAATATTTTTAAAATTTTGAAAAAAATTTGTTTGATTGATTTTGTTATTATTTTTGCAATATATTAAGAATATTTGAAAAATTTTCAAGTTTAATTTTGTTAAATTTTAGCAATATTTTTAGAATTTTGAAAAAAGTTTTAAGCTTTGATTTTGTAAGAATTTGTAACGTTTAGCAGTGCAACCTAGACCCCCCAGATAAGAGCAAAGATTGTACTGGCCAACGCTAAAGATTTGTTTACCTGAACGTTGCCTGATTCCCGCTTTGACGACTTGGCTCAGTCTTTATCTGTCGTGGGTTTGAATCGGCAGTCAGGTAACCCTTAAAGTGAGTGGTTAGTAACACAAAAATAAAATAAAACAAAATATTAAAAAAAAACTGGAACGGCCCTACTTACCTTGCAGTTTGGCTACATGTTCTATTTTACGTAAAATCAAATATAAACCATTCAAAAATAACACAAAAACTATCTAATTTAAATGTTACAAGTAACAACCTTACCTTACGATTTCTGCATAGTACTAGGTATTAAAGTTTACATGTATAATCCAATTTCTTGATGTGGTGGATTTTGTCGTTTGGTATTCTAACCCAACCACATATATTCCTTTTTTTAAACTTATTCTTCCGTCAAATAAATTTTCGTAGTTTTTGCTTTATTTATAAAATTGATAACACATTACTTAAATCAGTCTAATCACGGATCAGTATTAAGAAACCTAAAAACTTTATTGCCAATAACACTTATTTATTTTATTTTACTAAATTTATATTAACGTGCGTATAAAACAAGTGCTAAACAAATATGTTATTCAACGAATTACGCCAAGAGCGTATGGCAAAAAGTGTAAACTATAACTCATAATTCTTATTACAAGCCTAATTAAAAATCTAATACACCATGTAATGACCAATATTAGCTAGATGTTCATACTACATTTTCCGATAACTAACTATTAAATCCGTCTGATCCATAATCAGTATTAAAAAGACTAATAAAATAATTGCCAATAACTCTTAAATGGTTTCTTGTACTGCATTAGTATTGGCGGAATTAATATAACTAACAACTTAATTTCGCAACTAGACTTTTATATTATCTAATGAATATTTTTCATTACCAAAATAATACACCATCTACTACACATTTCATGACCAATATATGCTAGTGATTAATAAAAACATTTTCAATCACAAGGGACTGCAATTTTATTTGAATTTTATCAGTTTTCAAACTAAACAACAAAAAAACGTTTAACTTAATTGGCCACTTCTCAAATATCACAACACAAATAACAAAGATCACATAATTTCGTTTCTCGATTTCAAAAATATTAAAAAATACACGATAAATTGTGACCAACTTGGTCAACAATTCAAATCCGAGTCCCGACTAACAATTTTCTAACTTTACTCGAAAACCCGGTTTTATTTGATCCGCTAATAAAAAAAATGATTAAGTTAGTTAAAAAAACCACAATTTTAGAAAAAGTATATTATTGAATTAGGAGCTAAAGTTGTACTTTTTGTGTTGAGTCTATAGTTTGGCAGACGACCGTTGGGAGGCCGACAATTATAGACGAAACACAAAAAGTCACTTTAGCTATGAATTCAATACACTATTTTTTCGGCAAACGTTTAAATTTGTTTAAAAACATGAAATGCATCAAATTTTTTATAAATATATTTTAGGTAATAAATTTTCTGAAATTAATTTTTATTGATTTTAATTCATTAAAATGAAATGAAATGCATTCTGTTTTGAACAAATTACTAATATCATGTTATTTTACTTTACTGCCGCCGTAAAATTATAAAAATTACTTTACTGCCGCCGTAAAAATATGAAAATTACATTACAGCCGCCGTAAAAATATGAAAGTTACTTTACAGCCGCCGGCAGATAAAATAAAAACGGCGTTACTTTTGCAGCCGCCGGCTAAAAAGTAAGACTTTAGCTACTCCCCAGCGGCAGTAAAGTTAAACTTTACAGCCGCTTGCCGAAAAACTAATTTAATTGTGGATATAAAAAATTTTCCCACAATTAAAACAAAGAAACCTATTTAATTTAAAATGACCGAGTTTCAGTCGGAAAAAGAAAAAAATTAGAAAATTTGAGAAGTTTAGAATAAGTTTTTGCATACCTTACAAAAAAGAGTTATGAAAATTTTTATATAGGGCATTTGATTAGACTGAAGTAGAGACACATGTTTTTACGAAAGTTCGAAAAAAACGAAGTATGGGAACATTTGTAATTTAACTAATGATGTTTTGCATTATTATCAAATCTGAAACATAGAAAACTAGCTTTGGAAATGGGTGTAATGTAATGCAACATCAATATTACTTGTTGGTTTTATTTCTGGAATTGGGCAACTTAGGACGAAGGAAACTAATAAAAAAAATGTTGGAAGAGCGGTGTGTTTGGGAATATCCTTCGTCACAGATTTTTATAAGAATCTTCTATTTAAACTATGTTAATTTGGGAGCTGTTATAATTTTAAACAGAGATACTTGTACTTTTACATAGAGTTTTATGTTTGTATACATCGCTGCCCAAAAATAAAAACAATGTCTTCATCAATGTGTTTTGCCGAAAACTAAATCAAAATCCTCAACCCAGACCAAAGTCTTTATATCTCAGAGCTGCGAGATTTCAGCCCCTCCATGTTTTTATGTTCAATTAGATCATGCAAACAATTTATTTTGTTTTTATCCAAAAAATTGGGAAATAAAATTAAAATCATTGTTTTGACACACTTGACAGTGTTTTTTGACAAGCTTATAATGCAATAATCTCGTCTGATTTTGTTTGTTTGTTTTTTATACGGAACACTATTGGTGAGAGTACAACGTGTTTTTCACATTATGTCGATTATCTCATGAGCCGGAATCCAATATGGATTCCGTAAAACACGGTCTACTGGTGACATCATGTCAGTCCTCACGGAGAAATGGGGTAAAGCAATTCATGACTTTGATGAGTCTCATATCATTTCCCTTGAGATATCCAAGGCGTTTGACAGAGTTTGGCATCGGGCCCTTAACAACAAACTAATTTCATTTGGAGTCTGCAAGACCTTGATCTGTTGGTGAGAAGATTTTTATCCCACAGATCGATCAGAGTAGTGCTAGATGGTGCTTTGTCGACTAAATTTCCAATTCAAGCCGCTGTTCCACAGGGTTCGGTTCTATCACCAACCCTTTTTCTGATCTTTATCAGCGATTTGTTATCTATCACCACAAACCCAATATATAGCTTTGCCGACGACAGTACTATCTTCCATTCCTATTCTTTCAAAAAACAACCATCTACACTAACTAACTACTAATTGTCATCGTAGAGAAATAGTTGAATCCTTGGATGTAGATCTTGAATTAATCCTGGATGGGGTAAACGGAATCTTGTTACATTTAAAGCTATGAAGACGAAGTCGTGCGTTTAGTCCCATAAAACTTCGCTATATAGCTGCAATGCAACGTTTTCCAGCCAATCAATAATAAACTCGCCTACGCTTAAGCTGTTGGGTACTAATATCAATCACAAACTAAAATGGCATGATCATATTCTTTCTGTTGCAAAATTTGGATCCCAACGACTTGGCTTCCTACGTCGCTGTAAAAGCTTTTTCTCTCCATCTGAAATTGCTACAATCTATGGACTAGGGCATGGTCGATTAATCGATTGGGACTAAATATCGATTAACGATTAATATGAAAATTTTAACATCGATTAATTAAAATTTTTACTATTTCTAATATTTTTATTAATTTTTTTAATCAAATACGCGCGTTATATCATATTTAAAAGTTCAACTTTTACAATGACATAAGAATAAACAAAAATTTAATAGCTATCTATGTATTAAGGGCGTAAAGTAGGTCTTTTTTGCATAAGAGTGAAATCGTTGCTCTAGGCGTTAGCCTAGGATTTGTATCTCCCTCTCTGTCATTGAAGTTTTCAGACCTTACAAAATTATGTGTTTGAAAATATACTGTACTAATTGAAAATGATAAGAAAGAAGCCGTTTCCTTCAGAATGGTAAGTAATGGAGTTCAATATACTCCAAACAATAGTTTACTGGTTGGATTAATAATAAAAATATTACTTAAGGCATAGTAAAGATTTTTGTATTGGGATCAAATTTTGTTATAAATGTACTTTGTGTTATACCCATAACAACTAAAAAAGTAATTCGTAAGGAAAACAGAATACATCTTCAGCCAATAAACCTTTTCACAATTTAATACAAAATTCGTTAAATTAATTTGTAAATTTTAAACATTTTCGTAAATTTAGATTAATCGATTAATAATTTTTTTGTTCGATTAATCGAACAATTTGCGAAATGATCAATTAATCAAACAATCGATTAATCTAACCTTACCTTATATACGACCGATCCTTGAATTCGACTCCCATTTATAGGCTGCAGCACCAGATGCCTCTTTAAATTTTGTCGACAGAGTTCACAGACGTGCTTTGAAACTGATTGATGATCGAATGATAACATCGGCTATGGATTCTCTATATTGTAGAAGAGTGGTTGGAGCTCTTACATTATTCTACAGATACTACTACGGTAAATGCTCTAAAGAAGTTAATGATTTAATACCACCATTTCGTAGATCTTCACGAGCCACAAGACAATCATCATTTTCCCATAAACATACCTTGGAGGTCTCATATGTGAGAACGTCCAGCTATAATATCTCCTTTCTTTCACGTTCCGTTTTCTGGTGGAATCGATTACCAAAAACTGTTTTTCCCGATACATACAATCCCCAAGCTTTTAAATCCTCAATCACCAACACTATCGCTCCAGTCCTATCCCTAGCCCTTAATTACCAACCTTCAACTTTCCTTTCCTATCGTTAACACGTGCATAAAGCATTAGAGGTTTATAACCTAAGTGATTAACTCGAACTATATAAAAAAAAAAAAAAAAAACATTAATCCGATGAACTTAAAATTTGAGGTGCTTATAAATGTAACCTATCCACACAAGATGGTGGGTTAAAAAATAAATAAAGTTGTGTTCGTTTGTTTTAAGGAGGTACGATGTAAAGCTTTTGAAAACATACATTTAGCGAGACGAGTAGGGTATCATATGAAAGGGCTTCATTTCAGCATTATTTAAAAGTATATTTTGGAATTTTACACCTCACCATTTTTTGTATAATTTTGAAAAATGACGTTTTTTGGATGTTTTACTGCCCCGATTAACTCCGACCCTACTTCATCGAAAATCTTGAAATATATTTGGAATGATAGAAAAATGAGTAGGTTTTTAATGAAAAATATAGAAAAGTGGCAGAAACTCAAAACTATATTTATTAAAGGGGTGGGAATGTTAAGGGGTAAAAACATCATTTAAAACCAGGTCATGTCATTTGCAAGAGCACTTGATTTTAGAAATATTGCCACTTTTTTTAGAATTTTGCAATGCATAGTTTTTGAATTATTATAAATAAAGTGACACAAAAAGTTGGTCCCCCCCTTGCATTTCGAGCCTAACAGAATTATTAACAGCCTAATTAACAGAAAAATTTGAAAAAATTCACAGAGGTAGGAAGTTTAATAAACTCTGAACGAAAATTAAAGCGAACTCTCAAATAATTATATTTTTGTGCTTTTAAGGGATTGGGGTGGGGAGGGTGAAAAAAAACTTTTTTGACCCAAGTGAGTGGGGTGTTATTTGAAAGAACACCAAATTTTACAAACTTTGCGATTTTTTTTAGAATTTTGCGGTACACAGTTTTTGAGTTATTCTAAAAAATGTGCAAATTCCAGACCCTTCCTCCCCCCTACGTTTCGACACTGATAGACAGAAAAAATTGCAAAAAATCATAGAGATAGGAAGTTTGCTATATTTTGAACGAAAGTTATAGCGAACTCTCAAATAATTATATTTCTGTGTGTTTAGAGAATGGGTGTAAGGGGGGTAAAAAATTTTTTTTTGACCCAAGCAAGTGGGGTCATTTAAAAGAACATTGCAATTTGTTTTAGAATTTTGCGGTACACAGTTTTTGAGTTGTTCTACAAAACGTGCAAATTTCAGACCGATCCCCCTCCCCCCTAAGTTTCGACACTGATTGACAGAAAAATTTGAAAAAATTCAAAAAGACATGAAGTTTCCTATATTTTGAACGAAAATTGTAGCAAATTCTCAAATAATTATATTTCTGTTTGTTTCGGAGATGGGTGTAAGTGGGGTAAAAAAAACTTTTTTTGAGCCAAGTGAGTGGGGAGTTGAAAGAACATTAAATTTCCAAAACATTGCAATTTTTTTTACAATTTTGCGGTACACAGTTTTTGAGTTATTCTAAAAAATGTGCAAATTCCAGACCGTTCCCCCCCCCCCCCTACGTTTCGAAGCTGATTGACAGAAAAAATTAAAAAAATTCATAGAGACAGGAAGTTTGCTATATTTTGAACGCAAATTATAGCCAGTTCTCAAATAAATATATTTCTGTGTGTTTAGGGGATGGGTGTAAGGGGAGTAAAAAAAACTTTTTTGACCCAAGCGGGGTATCATTTGAAAGAGCATCAAATTTCCAAAACATTGCAATTTTTTTTTAAATTTTACGGTACACAGTTTTTGAGTTATTCTGAAAAATGTACAAATTCCAGACCGTCCCCCCCCCTTCGTTTCGACACTGATTGACAAAAAAAATTGAAAAAATTCAGAGAGACAGGAAGTTTGCTATATTTTGAACGAAAATTATAGCGAACTCTCAAATAATTATATTTCTGTGTGTTCAGGGGATGAGTGTAAGGAGGGTAAAAAAACCTTTTTTCACCCAAGCGAGTACAGTGTCATTTAAAATAGCACCTAATTTAAGAAATAAAGCACTTTTTTTAGAATTTCGCTGGTCACAGTTTTCGAGTTATTGTCAAAAAAGTAAAACTTTCAAACCGTGCTCCCCCTACGTTACGACACTGATTGACAGAAAAGTTTGGAAAAATGCATATAGACAGGAAGTTTGGTAAACTTTAAATGACAATTATAGCGAGGTCTCAAATAATTATATTTCTGTGTGTTTAGGGGATGGGTGTGAGGAGGGTAAAAACAACTTTTTTGGATCCAAACGAGTGAGGTGTCATTTGAAAGAGCACTTAATTTAAGAAACATTGCAATATTTTTTTGAACTTTGCGATGCACAGTTTTTTTAGTTATTGATAAAAAAGTGCTATCTTAAGTGTATGTATACCACCCTATATTTCGACGCTGATTTATAGAACAAATATTCCCAATTTAAACCATTAAAATACTGGTTAAATCTTTTTTTAGTTAACATAAACTAGCTATGGATAAGATTTAATCTCAAGTAACATTTTTGATCAATGTAGATGTGATTGACATTAACTATTGACGTCTACGATTTAACATTTATTCTGTAATGCGTCCATAGTCTGGCGATATAAAGACTTTACAACATAACTTTATGTCATTTATTTTTGATATTATGTTCTTTTAGATTCACGGAACCCTTGGCGAGCGAATTTTATTCGCACTTGTCCGACTTTTACATTTTCGGCAGGTTATGTTTATATATTCGGTTCGGGCTAATTAACTTACTTAGACTTAACAATGTCCTCTTGTCCCCAATGTCCCCTTTCCAAAAAATTTTTAAAAATTGTCATCAGCCAAATGTAGGGTAGAATGTATTCGGGAAAATAATTAAAATTCAAATCAAAGAATATTTAGAACGCACATTTAAACGTGATCTAAAACAATTTAAATCAATCATCCTCTTGGTTAATAAAATAATTAAACAATCTCTGGCATTTGTTTAACAAAAGGGCACACAAACGTCAAAGTAGTAGGAGCTTAACCCGATATCCGTGACAAACATAACTGAATAAATTTCTTGCAAAACTTTACTTAACACTCTAAATAACTGAAAGTTAGCCAATATGGTATGATAATATGGAAAGAACAGAAATCAATTGAATTGTAAAAATTATAAAAAAGGTTGATTGACATTTATTGATCGACAACACTGTGAAACAACAATAACTCTAAAACATTTATAAAAAACATATAAGATTTATTATTCCTCAATAAAGTTATTTTGATAGTTTCAGCAGCAGGTTTCTGACTCGATAGTAAAAACTGCTAATAAACAAATCTATTTTTTGATTTAATATAGAAGGAAGGATCCATTTCAACTCTCTTTTATTCTATATTCCTCCGAAAATAATTCATCCCAAACATGTTTTCGATTTACTATTTGTAGATTTCTTTGCATACTCATCTCTCTATCGATTTCTAAATAGTAATTATCTCTGCTAGTATACGGCTGCCAAATAATTTTTCCAATATATTCATCGTTTTTATTGGTTGGATTTCTAAATTTAAAGTAAAATAAAATTTTCGCATATTATATTTAAAAACAACTTACCCAGCTAAGGCGAATTGTGCCCAAAATCTTGTCATAATTTCAACAATTTTACTCTCCGGATCAGATTGTTTGTACATTTGATAGATAGGAAATATGTACGCTAAATCATCTGAATGTTGAATGCCGTATGGTTCATCGCTGGGATGGTAAAAATTTGAAAATCTACCCAAATATGAAAATCTGTACAAAAATACATCAACAGAATGATGGACAATATTAAGAAATTGCTGAGTACTGTATCCAAGGAGTGCATCGAAAAACAACTGAGAGCAAAAATTTCATTAAAATTTTCTTATGCATATTTATTAACGCAAGACTTACTTGTTCTAAGGATGGTAAATCATATTCGGTTAACGGATGTGATAGTTCATATCCATTCCATAAACTTCTACTAATACTGGAAGAGCATTCGGTTCCTCTTTCATAAAAGAACGACACTGGTGCCACTTCATTGAATCTTACTTCGAATTCCTTCAATTGCTTTTTATCCAATGTTAAATAAACTGCTGAGTTGGAAAACTCATTCAATGCTGTTCCCAGTATCATTGGAGCTTTTGTAAAATTTCCACTTTTAAACGTTACCCATGGATCTTCTATCAAAAATCTTTCCTGACCAAAATCAGGTTCAACAACAGCATCTAATTTGATAATTGCAATCTTTTGTTCAAAATCATCTATTTTAAATACGCTGTTTGCTAACGCTAGAGAGTCAGCATTCTTAAAACAATCAAATATTTGTTTGCTAGTAGAAATTTCAGTACAGTTGAGATATTTCGCTTGTTTTCTTGCTACCTCAATGTGGTGAGATTTTATTTTCTCTTGATATAATGTAACTGGACTCATAAGTATTACTCGATGAAATAAATTTTTTGACATTGGTGATACTAAATGTAAGAAAGCAGATATCGCTCCCGAGCTATGTCCAAATAAAGTAATGGCATTTGGGTCACCTCCAAATTGTTCTATGTTATTTTTGACCCACTTCAAAGCTAGTACTTGATCCTTAAGACCAATGTTGCCTGGAGCAAAACTTGTATTCAAACTGACAAATCCTAAGAGTCCTACACGATGGTTTACTGTAACAAGAACGATGTCTTGCTCCATCAAAAAGTATGGTCCACCTAAATCTATAGTAGCTGCGGATCCTATAAAAAATGCACCACCAGGGATGTTAACAATAACAGGTTTTTTAATCGTCGGCTGTGATTTATTTGGTAGCTGGAACACAAATAAATATTAATTTTTACGAGAGACATTTGAGCTCATTTAATTGTGTTACGTGTTTTGTATAAATATTCAATCTTAAACAGTCTTCTGAATACGTAAGTAACGGTTTTTGTGGCAGGTATGGTTGAGTACAAGCCGGACCATCCACTGTTGCATCAAATATTTCATCTGTGAATTCAGCTGGTTCTGGAGGCTAAAAAACAAAATTTTTATAAAGTTCTTATTTCAATATTAAATATCAACTCACTTTAAATCTCAATTCTTTGATTGGAGGTTTTCCATATCGAATGCCACGGAATGCATAAAATTCATTATCAAATCTTGTTTTCAATATGTTACCTTGTACGTTCCCTGAGCTTGTTGTAATAACAAGATGTTCAAAGTTACTATCATCTTTCAAATCGGAATTTTGAATTAAAAAGCAAACAGTTATAAAAAGCGTAATCGAGAACATATTTTGTATAAAACTTAATATAATTACAATTAATTAGGAACGAACTACGGAAACAGTATATCGCTTCTAAAAAACTTATAAATAATTTTTAGTCATTTACAATAATCACTCAACAATACGTAATAGCATTGATAAGTATTTTAAAATATTAAAACTATACAGTACAGCCTCAAAAGTTATTAGACAGACTTGCGTATTTATAAGAATTTTATATAAGTTCAAAAATGCATTTTAGACCTGTTTTACCTTTATGTTTTCTACTTGTTCAACTTACTTCTAACTTCAGCTTTACTAAGCGTTAGATTAACTATTTTAAATTAGCAAAAAAACGACTAATCATCTAATCATGACTAATTAATCTAGCCTTGGAATATGTGTACCGTAAAAAAAAACTACCGACTAACAACAATATTTTGTCAATAAACTCAGTAGAGATGATCACGTACGCTGATGAGGTTGTCATTATCGGCCGAAGTTAAGTTGTTATGAGTGAGACTTTCAAGTCGCTTAAGAGCGATGCTAGAAAAATTGGTCCTCAAGAGAGAGTCACATTCCTGTCAATCTCATATGAAGAACCACAACCCCTTTTCAACCATCCAGGACAACCAACTCGAAGCAATTTCTCTCGATTCATTTTTCTGTGCTGAATCTTTACCTGACCAACCATACGTAAAATCTAAAATAAATCTTGACTTAATGGCAGTAATAAACCAACAACCCTATAATAATGAACGTCATTTAATGACGCGCTTGTACAAATCAAGGAAATAAATAAAATCAAATATCCTATGTCCTCTATCATTAATGCTAGCTGGCCAGACAAGCGACCATGCTAAAGTCATGATCAATGATGCAGAATATACAGGTTTGTTAGACAGCGGTGCAACGATTTGTGTTTTGGAGGCGGGTTCGGAATTATTTATGCAGGATACTACTGATAAATTTCATAATTTTCCTTTTTTTATACACTACTTGTGGTCAGTGTCAGAGGATTTTCGCATAAACGAACGCAGAAATCGAATTTAATAGGCTCAAGGATAAAATTAAATTAAACATTTCCCAGTCCTTGGAGTAGATAGATATATTACCTTGGTTTCAATTTTTGGAGTCTATATGGGACTACCCTAAGTGAAGCTGCTGTGTTAAAAAAAACAAGACAGACAACTGCACCTTGTTGGTGAACATGGCTCCTCCCTTACACAAATGTATCTAAAACTTTTCAGAAATTCTGGTGGTGCCAACCCTTTGTTCCATGGTAGTTTAATAGGTACCAAAGAATATGTTGCTTCATTATTTGCTCATCAATAATCAGGTGACTTCAAAGGTGTAGGGAACCTTACCATCGTTTTATATGGAGGTCAAATGTCACAGTTGTACGAGGGAGGCTCTTAATTTTAGGATGAATTTTCTTAGATATCCACACTTTGTATCGAACATTTGATATGTTGTGAGCTTCGGTCCTGTTGCTATAGTAATGTTCAATAAAGCTTGTGCACTGTGCTAAACAATGTTGCATTAAAGATTCTTCACAACTTATATGTTTAGCTTCAATACCAGATCTAAGAACTTGTACAGCCTATTACTTTCCAATTAGAACAAATTTTTAAGTGGTATTACAGTCAGTGAGAAAATTTACTATTAACAATGAGTCTGTCTGAGAGCTACACTCAAAAAAAAATCGTAGGTAATTTTAACATTGCAGGCTAAGTTAGGCAAAAATTGTAAAATCAACGTCAGTTTTGCTCAATTCAACTTATCAAAAGTTAATATTTTTTATCAAATTTCAACAAAGCAATGTTAAAGCTACAATTTTTGATATGTTATAATCAAAAAAAAATTTATGTTCGTTATGCTATTGAACATGTCAGAATTACATAAATAGGCAATTGATTTAGTTGAGTTAACTTAAAAAATGTTATAAAACATTTTAACTAATTTCAACTATTGAAAAGTTAAAGTCACGAATTTAAATGTAATTTTAACTTTATTTTATGTAAAAATTGCATAAGCAATGTTAAATTAACTAACGTTGCTTGTTAGCTTAACGAAATATTTTGTAGAAACTCCACTAGCAATGTTAAATTGACATAATTTTTGATTAATTTAACATCAAAACAAGTAAAACTGTACCGTTATTCGGTGAAAAAAAAATACAATGCTGATTTAAATCAGTTCATAGTTATACGTTTTTGCACCATACAGTTTTAAAGGTATGGAAACATTTAATCCGGAGTTGTTATTAAATTTGCTTAAAAATACAAAATTATATAATAGTGAATCATATGAAAATATTAAAGGTGAAATTTTGTTTCTAGATAATGAGATTATTAGTTTAAAAATTATTTATTCCAGATAAAGAAGGTTTTTTTCGTTTGATTGTATCTTTAAACCAAGAACAAATTGATTATTTGTTCCCACATAATCATGAGTTTGGGAAAAAAATATTAGTTGAACATATTATTCGAAAACTTCACCAAGACACAAGGCATCGAAATCATAAAACAGTAAGTATATAACTTAATTGCGTGTATACACATACACTAAAATGTATATAAGTACTAATTATTAGCAAACTAATATGTGTGATTTTATAGGTTAAGGTGTCTCATAAACATTTTAATAGTACAAACACGCTATCAGTTTCTATTTTAGAAACTTTTTTTCAAAAAATGCAATTTAAAGGTTAAGTCTATCGAAAATGTTTCAATGTTTTATTTGTAAATCGCGACAAAATTCAGTGGTTAGACTAATACAACATTTAAAAATTTTTCATAGATGCAAAACCAATGGCACATTTTTGTGTCTGCAAAATAATTGCTTTCAACATTTTTAAAATATTAATAGTTTCAAAAAACATCTATTGCGCCATTTCTCAAATACAGAACAGTTTGTTGATGATTTTAATAATAAAATTGTTAGTAGTTCTCAAATTTTTATGACAAATTCTAACAATCCAGAACCTCAGAATACAACAGTCACTTCAACATGCATAAGAAAAGAAAATACAACATTTGAACTAGGTTCTTCAAATTCTACATCACAAGATATGGCTGTAGTCGTACCTTGTACTATTAAACCACTTAAGAACATTTTTGCTTCATTTATACTTTCATTGAATAGAAACAATCACATAACAAGAAAGGACGTAGAAAAATTTCAAAGTGATGTTAACAATATGTTAATCCAACCAATTAAGTTTCATTTAAATACAATATTTACAAGTTTGAGAATTGATCCTTCAACTTTTGAATCAAATGTAAATGATTTCAATTCGATTTTTGATCTTTTTCGCCAATTTGAAGAATTAAATACTGAACACAAATTTTTAAAATTTTTGAGAGAAAATGATTTGATTAATCCCCTTTTACAATTTTCAATAGATAATAGAATTACTGAAGTATTCCACCAAGGCGTGCCGGTTTTAGAAGAACGAGATTGCAAAGGAATAATGTTTCCTTTGACATTTCAATTTAGAAAAAATTTTTAAATGGAAGGTGTTTTAGAGTTTGCACAAAAGTATATAAAAAAATTAGAAAATGATGAAACTTGCATAACTCATTTTGTGCAAGGGCTTCTATGGAAAGAAAAACGTCGTTTATACCCAAACAAAATTTTAATCCCATTCTTTTTGTTTGGTGACGACTTTGAGGTTAACAACCCCATTGGATCACATACTGGAACACACAATATTACCGGCCTATATTACAATTTTCCTGTATTGAATTCTATCTCTAGACTAAATGATATTTTTGTTGCTGGCTTATTTAGAAGTTGTTTTATAAAAGAATTTGGAAATAATACTTCACTTCATTCCCTTGTCAAAGAAATCAAAATGTTGGAAACCGATGGCTTGACCATACATGTTTATAAAAAACCAATTCAAATACACTTTATTCTAGCACTTATTTTGGGAGATAATTTGGGCCTAAACTCTTTATTAGGTTTTTCAAAATCATTTTCTGCGCAGTTTTATTGCAGTGTTATGAGCTTGAAAATCTGGAGAGTTGACATTCCTCAAACGCATGAATACAAAGCATATTTTTTCCTGTGAATCAACGTCAGTACATGAAGTCAGGCAAATATTATCGTGAAAGTTATTGAAGTCTGACCATATAAAATGGTTAGCTAAAAATGTAACAAAAAAAAACACAGAACTTTCATCAACAAAATTAATAAAAAAAATGGTTTTCTCTTCAAATTTTTTGTTCTATTAGTAGTTTTTTGTTGTTTCACATTAAGTTATTTATTTTCTTACATTTGGAATTGTTAGTTAATTACTTTTTAGGTTGTAATATTATTATGAATCCTTAAACTTTCCACTATTAGAGATTTTTCCTGGCCGGTAGCCACATGTTAAGTTCGTTTTTCTAATTATTAATTCCGGCATAACCGTAAAAACGGTTATAAGGGTTTAAAGTTTATATTTTATGTTTTAAGTTTTTTTCTTATCATCTGCCGATCTTGTTCGTTACATATAATTCATGCTGCACTTTTCTCTATGTGTAACGTATGCACTTTCTTTGATTCTTTGCCATCTATACCATATCTTGTACAACTTTAGATAGCTGACAACAAACATACAATGGTAGTGTCCACTCCTTTAACTGTGTTTGGTTGCAACGTTATCCCTTTTATTCCACCACGACTTTTACCAAAGCGAAATATTTCTGTTTGAACAAGAATCTCTGTTCATATGCTATTCCGTATCCCAGGACTATGACAGGCCACATGCTCACCATTAAGGGATGCTCATGCCTAATTTAATACTGCATAAAAAATTCGTGGCTATATCCCATGGAATTGGTGGATAAAATTTGATTGGTATTAGCCAAGATTACATGAAGATGGGAAACCTAATACTGGTTGGTTTATTTTGTTTGTTTTTTATTAAATTATTTAATTTTTTATTCTTTTGGTTTTTGTTTTGATATTTGCAAACGAAACTCGCTCGTATTCTTCCAGATTTTGTATATACTATTTTATATATATATTAACTATCGTTTTTTTTAAGAATCGGGCAGAAAACGTGGTTTTTGGAAATTTTTTTGACTCGATTTTGTGATTTTGGTATCAATCGATCGGGCTTGGCCGTCATCCGAAAACTTTATGAAATTGGGGTGGTAGAACCCACCCCCCTCTACACCCTCTTTAAGTTTTAGCATATAAAAATCTACATAAAATAAATGGGAAGAGATAAAAAAAATTTAATGACACCATTATCTTTTATTTTGACCGGCGCAAATTTTGAGTCTAAAAGTTGGTTCGCATCCCCCACCCCTAACCAACCCCATGGGTGCGGTGGACACATTAAATGAGTAAAATATGTCATGAGGGGTATCGTTAGAATTAGAATTTCATAACAATTACAATCCTCCATATTACCCCCTGATCGGTGACATAACCATTTTTTACTCCCAAGGGCATAACCATTTTTTACTCCCATATTTTTTTGCATGTCATGTTTGGTGTCAATTTCAATATAATAGGGGATGCTGAGTTCAAAGATGATGATAAAAATGGAGGCTGGACTCAGGGTAGTCCAAAAAGGGGTGAAGGTTGGGGTCGGCTATAAAAAATATCAAAATTATCGTCATAATAAAAATTGGGGTCGAACTCAGGGTAGTGCAATAATAGGTTGGGGAGAGGGGGGTTGGGGGTTCGGTTATACAAAGTATCGAAATTATTGTCATTATTATCGATTTTTACAAAATGGTGAGGTTGAATGGTTGAGTTCAATGGTGATGGTAAAAATGTTGACCGGACCAGGGTAGTTCAATAAGGGGTGGGGTTGGGGGTCTGGTCATGAATAGAATCAAAATTATCGTCATTATTATTGATTTCAACATACTTGAGGATGCTGAATCCAACAGTGAACTTTAAATTGGGTTCAAAAATATAAGGGTGCCACTAAAGGGTGGGAGTTTGGGCTGAAAGCCGAAAATATATTATGGGTACCGATTTTGGATAAATTTAGGGGACTGAATGCAATGGTAATACTGAAATTAGTATTTGGGGTCCAGGCAAGAAACTAGAGGGTAAGAGTTTGGGTCTAAAATTAGGGAAATGTTCAAATATACATAATAAATATTAGTTTTTCTATGAATCGAGGATACTGAATCCAATGGTAGTCTTGGACAATGCAATCAAGCAACCATAGGAGCAAAATCAGAAGCTAGAGGATGTGGTGGAGAATAAGAATATGTTCAAATATACCTTATACACCAAGGCTAGAGTTACTAAGCAAAGGAGCCCCTTAAAAGTGGATTATTCTTAAAAACTAGTTGTTATATCGAGGAGTAATTATATCGTTCAATTGATGTATCGTTCGAAACATGGCAGAGAAATATTTTAAAGTTATTGAATAAGAAAAATAATTAACTAAAATAGCAAATTGTTTATGTTTCTTATATTTTTATTATTGAAATATACAAACAAATGCCACAAAAATAAGACTGTATCAATTTGAGTGCTCATCTTTTTCTTGTATAAATAATTGATCTAAGTCTTTAAACCATATTGAGTAAACTAGACTGAAAAAAATCTCTTTATAATAGTAGTTTATGTAACAAGTACGCAACATATAATTTTAGCGGACGAATCGTAATGTTTCCGGACGAGGCGCTAGCCGAGTCTGTCATATGAAGATGAGTCTGCTAAAGCCATTTGCGTACGTGTTGCATACAACGTTTTTTAGTATTAGCTCTTAGGATTTTTTTTCTAATTTATTGCTTAATTTGTATTCTTGCGTATCTAAAAATTTGAGTTTTGATCAAAACTTTTCAAAGCAATTGTGATTATAATTTGAAAATAACTATTATATAAAATGAAAACAAATTTTGAATCCGCTAAAGTGTTGTCATAACGACTTTAAGTACTAGGCCGCTAAAATACAATTTTGCGTACTCTAAACAGTTCTAAAAGTAATCATTTTTCGGAGCTAATACTAAAAAATAATTAATGTTATTTATTCTTTATTTTATAAACTTCACATTTGTAAATAAATACACAAAATATCCAACACAATTTTTCAGAATCATTGCTACGAACTCTGTCAAACGTAATCATATGGTATATAGTAGATAAATTATACATAGTACATAAACGAATATCTTAAATCCAACCAAATAAAAGGAACAGTGCAGCGGTTGATAAAATCAAGAGAATCAATATCCACAAACTTGGAAATAGAAGATGAATTATCTGATGAAGTAGACGATTGTACAGCGATGGAAAACACACTACAAGAAATTCAGGAAGTACTAGTAAATAATGGTTCATCTAAACTACCAATAATTTTGGAAGATGAAATTCCAGCTCAAATTCCAACAACTAGTAACATAATATC
Organism: Diogma glabrata; assembly: GCA_963693315.1. Classification (NCBI taxonomy): domain Eukaryota; kingdom Metazoa; phylum Arthropoda; class Insecta; order Diptera; family Cylindrotomidae; genus Diogma; species Diogma glabrata. The sequence continues at coordinate 322,885,347 of OY856186.1, read as the reverse complement.
ACAAAATTCAAAAAATGTTTGTTTACAAAAAAAAGTCATATTAACTCTTTGAAATGTTCAATTGAACTTGAAAATGTATCAATAAATCTTTTGAAAGAATTGAGAATATGGAACGAAACACAAAATATTGGAAAAAAAATATTGGGAGAAGTAGATTTACTCTCTATCGATTCTCTAAATTTTCAGAAGCAAGAAAATACATCATTTCAAACCAAAGCTTACAAAATTTAATCGAATAAGTCAGATATGGAAGTCGAAGAAAATGTAGCAGAAAACAATTCTTCAATGAAATCTTTGAAATGTTCAATTGAACCTGAAAAACTATTCATAACGCAACTCTCTAAATTCAGAGAAGAAAAACAAGTAAAATATGAAATGGATTCTACAAACTCAAGCGTGTTAAAAAAATGAAAAGACTAAATATCGTAGAAGATCAGGAAATGCAAAATGTAATACTAAATGAGAATAAATCAAGCCTCCAGAAACGACAAAGAGATACAGTAGAAATAAAAGAACTTAACAAAGTCAACTCAGTGAACTGAAAGAATCGATAACAAACAACAAAAGTAAACGTAGAACTTGATCGCGAACCAAAAAAAAATACTCCTTGATTAGTTTTAAATGGAATAGCATTATCATTGAAACTTGAAATCAATCAACAAGCAATTACCGAGATAAATAGCAAAACATTTTCGTTCAATTTGTAATACATAGTGTTTTTCATAGTACGAATTTTTTATTACGTTGTTCTGCATTTCAACATCGCTATTGGATTCAGCATTCTTGATTGATAGATAAACCAATATTTATTATGTATATTTGAACATTACCCCAATTTTAGACCCAAACCCTTATCCTCTAGTTGCTTCCCTAGAGCCTAAATACTAATTTCAGCATCACCATTGAATTCAGTGCCCTTGATTTATTCAAAATCAATACTCATAATATATATGTGAACATTTTCGGCTTTCACCACCAAACTTCCACCCTTTAGTGACACCCTTATATTTTTGATTCCAATTTTAACATCACTGTAGGATTCAGCGTCCTCAAGTATGTGACGAAGGATATTCACAAACACACCGCTCTCCTGATATTTTCTGTTATTACGTTCCTTCGTCCCAAGTTGCCCAATTCCAGAAATAAAACCAATAATCAATATTGATGTTGCATTACATTACACCCATTCTCAAAGCTAGTTTCCATATTTCGGTTTTGCTAATCCGCAAAACTCATTTAATTAAATTAAAATGTTCCCACATTTCAGCTTTTTTTCAATTTCGTAAAAAAATATGGGTCTCAACTTCAGTCTAGACAAATGCTCTAGATCAAAATTTTCATAAATTAAAATGTTCCCACAATTAAAATTTTCATAACTCATTTTTGTAATGTATGCAAAAACTTATTTTCTAATTGTTTCTTTCTTTGCGACTGAAATTCAGTCATTTTAAACTTAATAGGTTTCTTTGTTTTAATTGTGAGAAAATTTATTTTCACACAATTAGGTTTCTGGAATTGTGGTTTTTTTTTCACCAACTTGACGATTTCTTTTTGTTTTTTTGAACGGATCAAATAAAACCGAGGTTTTGAGTTATGTTGGAGAATGGTTGGTCGGGATTCAGAAAGTGTTTTGCGACTCGAGCAGTAATAGTCGTGGTTCGGTCTGGTTTTTTATTCTTTCGCTTGTTGTTTTTTTGTTTGTTGTTTTTGTTTACTACCTTTAGAGAATTTTTTTTTTGTTTGTTGTTTGTTGGTAGTTTGTTGGTAGTTTGTTTTCTCTGAATCAATTGGTGAATTAATTGAAAAATCAAAAAGAAAATATTAAAAGATTCAGTTTATGTTATTTGTTGAATCCATTGGTGAATTAATTGAAAAATCAAAAAGAAAATATTAAAAGATTCAGTTTATGGTATTTGTTGAATCCATTGGTGAATTAATTGAAAAATCAAAAAGAAAATATTAAAATATTCAGTTGTTGTTATTTGTTAAATCAATTGGTGAATTACGAAAAATCCAAAAAAATATTAAAATATTATGTTTATGTTAATTGCTGAATTAATTGAAAAATCAAAAAGAAAATATTAAAAGATTCAGTTTATGTTATTTGTTGAATCCATTGGTGAATTACGAAAAATCAAAAAAATATTAAAATATTGAGTTTATGTTAATTGCTGAATTAATTGAAAAATCAAAAAGAAAATATTAAAAGATTCAGTTTATGTTATTTGTTGAATCCAGTGGTGAATTACGAAAAATCAAAAAAAAATATTATAAAATATTAAGTTTATGTTAATTGCTGAATTAATTGAAAAATCAAAAAGAAAATATTAAAATATTCAGTTGTTGTTATTTGTTAAATCAATTGGTGAATTACGGAAAATTTTGCAAATAAAGTTTTATATCATATGGTATTGAAAGTATAATGGTGTGTTTGACTTTCATCCCCGAAGTTTAAATCTTGCATCCGGATCCTCGGAATCTCTGCCTGGGAACGTGAGTGTCAGAAAATTGGTGAGTAATTAGTATGTTAAGTTTATTTTTCTTTGTGCTACTATGTATTCATGGGTTAACGTTATAGTGGTAAGGGAGTGGGGAGGGTAGATGGTATTACCTTACAAATAAATCATGAGTCACCCCACTACCATGATGTAGTTAAGTCGCGAAGTTTTAGAGAGAGAGAACATGGTTTGAAGGAATTTTAAGGTAAGTAAGGATGGACTGTTCCCTATTTAAATATCCTTTTTTTCCCTTTTGTTATGAACCGCTTTCAACCAGGACCATCTAGTTACCGGACAACCCACGACCAAAAACATACGTCTGAGCCAAGCCGAAGAAGCGGATCCGGATTTCTAGCTAGATGGTAAAATCTTTAACGTTGGCCAGGGCAATCTTTACTCCATTTTGGGGGCTCAGGTTGCACTGATAAACGTTATAAGTATGTTGAAATAAACAATAATGACGACAATTTTGATAATATTCGTGACAAGACCCCCAACCCCCAACCCCTTATTGAACTACCCTGAATCTTGTCACCATTTTTATCATCACCATTAAACTCAGCATCTTTGATTATGTTAAAATCGAAATAATGACGATAATTTTGATACTATTAATGACCAGACCCCCAACCCTCACCCCTTATTGAACTATCCTGAGTCCGGTCAATATTTTTACCATCACCAGTTAGCTCAGCATCCTCGGTTATGTAAAAATCGATAATAATGACAATAATTTCGATACTTTGTGTAACCGACCCCCCAAGCCCCACCTATTATTGGACTACTCTGAGTCCGGCCCCAATTTTATTTTCATAATTCAACGCAGCATCCCCGATTATGTTAAAATTGATAATGATGAGGATAATTTCGATATTTTTTATAACCGACCCTCAACCCCTACCCCTTATTGAACTACCATTAGTCCGGTCAACATTTTTACCATCGCCATTGAACTCAGTATCCTCGATTATGTAAAAATCGATAATAATGACAATAATTTCTATACTTTGTATAACCGGGGGGGGGAGGGGGTCGGTTAGGTTATCTATAATAGGACTACCCATCTATAATAGTCCGACACCAAGTTTTATTATGACGATAATTTCGAAATTTTTTATAACCAAGTTCTTTATCTTCTTTTTGTTCGGTGGTGGGATGATTTGAATCTAGTCTAAAATGATATGTTTTAACCTGTTGGAATTGTTTAGTCACAATATCAGTTACGATGTTTCTGTTTCCTTATATTAAACGAATGCCATTTGTGAACTGTAAAATGAAACCAACCTGGAGAGTCTGATATGAACTGACATCATAATCCTCATCCTTCAAGATGACAGATCACACGTCTAACTGTACATGGTGAAATGCTGAGTACAACCAACTGATTTAGGTAGTTTAATTTACATAAAGTCATATGCAAGGCGATTTTTTTAAAATTACATAGCAATTTTTTTTGCATTTTTCGACTGCCTAGTTCTCGAATTATTTTCAAAAATATGAAGCTTTTACCAGATCCCTCTTATATTTTAACATAATAAAACAGAAAAATTCATGGTTTTGGAAAATGTTTTAAGTGGTCTGCTGATCGTTTAAAATGTTATTTGTAGGATGTTGAGAGTAGAAACTTTGAAAAAAGGTTAGATTAAATTAGCATTTAATTTGGTTTTGTTGATGCTTGTGTTGCTACTTTTTCAACATCGCACGCATTGATTTACCTGTCGTATTTTGGTTTCATTCGTAAATCTGACATATGTTTGTCGGCCATAAAAGTAGGTACTTTAAAAACATCTTTTTTCTATTTTGCGTCTAAAATAAAGTCATTTCGATACCCAAATGCGTATCGAAATGGCTTTCATTACGATACGCAAAAGTTTTGTCTTTCAAGGTTGGTCACATTGGTCATACAAACGTCAGTGAACATTAAAACGAATAATTATGTAAATAAATTTAATCAGAATATCTAAATTAGTGTTAAATATTTTAATTAATTAAAATAATTAGTAATAATAACAAAATTTCAAATTGACTATTTTTTAATAAAATACACATTTTTTAAAATTTCAAGACAAAAAATGCAAAATAGAAAAAATAGTATAAAAAACTCGTTTCATAAGACGTTTTATCGCACTTATCCTTTAGAAAACTCCCAGCTGCGCGGGTCGTTTTCTAAACAGATTGAGTGCGATAAAATCGTCGATTATGAAACTAGTTTCTTAATATACTACTAAACGTCTGTGAAAGTATTCGGTTAAACAAATCTAGCAGAAGGTTACTGTAAATGAAGGATATCGGAAGCGAAAAGATGATCCAGGACCGACAAAAATCAGTTTTTTGTTATGTAAAGTTTTTATTGTTTGGGAAACTATGTCGGTAGTGACTATATGACCGTTTACATTCAGTCAATAAATAGATTTACATTTTCTGATTTGGCTGTGCACTACACAGTTTTTTAATAGTTTTGACTCTACTTATCGCATAAGAAAAAGTTTTTTATCCTTCAGATTAGATAGTGGACAGTTTTTAAGTTTGCAGGCTGAAATAGTTTTCAAACTTGAATCTGTTTCACATTACACATAGTATATTTCATTGATAATGCATCAGCTGTAAATTATATTTAATTAAGAAGTTTTATAACGAAATTAAATGTTCGTTCATATATTAGAAGATTTAGTCAAAAATCACATCAACTTCTAATTACGTTTCAACAATCAAAAATGGCATTGCATAATTTTTTAATCACACAAGCAAGAATATATGAATAAATTGTATTTGATTATTCGAATTAAAACCTTGAATAATTACAGGAAATGTCATATATTTTAATTTTTAATAAATATACTTTTTGTGTATTATTTTTTTTTGTTTCAAAATGCTAATAATAACAAATTAATATATTCGTCTAAAAAGAAATATTTATTAAATTTATTATAAAGTTTATCAAATTCTACACTTTCATCGACCCATTTCTTAAAAAATGGATTAGATGAAAATTTTTATGCGATATATATTCTAAATAAACAAAAAAAAATATTAATTGTATAAAACTATTAACCTTAACCTTAAAGTTATTGGGCTCGATCACCATAAATTGTAAATATTAATTTGCATGCATTTGACTACGAATTTTGTTGCCATATATATAAAACATAATTTGTTTTCGAGAAACATTTTTTACATGGAAATAAATAAATATCATGGAGATATAAATAATAAATATCCCATATCAGTTCTGACTAATAAGAAAAAATGGAAAATATTGTAACTGCCTACAAACTGTAACTGCCCACATATTGTAACTGCCTACAAAGCCTACATTCGTTCTTTCACAAAATTTGTAATTATTTATAAAAGGTTTTTCGCTAAATGGAAAGGTTTTCTGATTAACTCTTAACATATATTCTACTTGATATTATTACTGCTGATGGATGGTAAATAATTCAGGAGAAGATGTATATTAATCAAAGAAACATTGAAACAACTGCTGGAAAAACCCATCAACAATCTATGTACATTGTGGTAGTAATATTCAAATCTGATTGTTAACACAATCAAATTATTTAACTGTGGCTTTACTTTTGTAAACTATATATTATAGAATATTTATAAAGTTTTTCTGTTAAGCGAATTGGGTAGTAAACCTTGAAAGTGTTAGTTTATTAAGTGTGTTTATTAAGAACAATAACAATAGCAAAATGATACAACTTTTGTATTTAAAAGAAAGGCTATGTTGAATGCGGCAAGTTGATAATCATCGGTTAAATTATTTTCAATCAATAGATTCAGTTTGGTCTAGTAGTAATGAACCCGATATAAATCAGAGAACTTCTTGGGGGTTTTGATATAAAAGGTTGTATCCATTCCAATTGGATTGCTTGGTTTGGGCTTGTTCTACGAGCCAATTCACCACGAATATAATGGAATACAATGGAAGACGGACGAAATGAACGAGCTTTAAAAAATCTGCCGCCATGGTATCTATGCCGCTGTTGCAAATGACCGTGGTGAATATTCGAAGCTGATTAGCTTAACAACGCTCCTACATAGAGTCACGCCACATAAAAAAGTCAGAGCGGTAAGGTTTCCGCTAGAAATAGGGACATTTCTTGGTCAGACGAAAATGCATACAATTAAAATTGGATCTATCACATTCGTTCAAATAAAAAAACTAGGTAAGAACAGAATTATTTAACAAATTTCACAAAACAAATTAAATGTGATATGATACGAATTGGGCGATCGAAATTTAACATCAAATCTTGATTCCCTACAACATCGCCGCACTGTTACTGATCTCGTTGTTTTTTATAAATATTGTCACCAGCAGTGCTCAGATGAAATCGGATCCATTATGTTTCAAATACATTCTTTTCCCTGTTTTACACGTCAATCAGTTTATGCAAACAGTTTAACTGTTGAGATCACTCACTGTCATAGTGACAGAATGCAGAAAGTTTTCTTTGTCCGTACATCGTTCAAATGGGATGCTTTGCCTAAATCAATAGTCTCGGGACGTTCACTGCACAAAAGTTTATTAAAAACGTTCATCAATATCTCATAGTGCATGTTGTTGTGGTACTTAGGTTTTAAAATGTATCTATGTGTTGTTGTGACACATTTTTTAATTCCTATTACATACAACACTTTTTATAAAAACAAACATTAACGAGACTATCTATGCAATTAAATTAACTATGAGACCTCTGTGCCTCTGCACAAAATATTTTTTTGTAAATTAATAAGATTAAACTAATTAAAAAAAACCTTGTTTGCAACGTCTATTTCAGGCAAAGCATAAACTGAAATTGAAATTAAAATTTAAATTTCGTTTGTTGTTTCGTTTATTTTTTTAATCGTTTAATTTTTTTATATTCTCTTCTTTCCTTTCCGCATTTTCTCCTTTCCCTCAGGAAAAAGCGTAGCCATATCTTATTATGGCTACGCTTTTTCGTGGCTTCTGTATTATATATATGATCTATGTTATTTTTAAGTTGGTTAAAATTAGTTATAACAAAGTCACCAACGAGCATATGAACATCCTAACTACGTCACAACTACAATACCACCACACATAATTTATAATAAAAAATGATCAACCAATATTTTACCACAAAATCTTCATATCTATCAATTTTTATTCATGCAATTAAGGAAGGCTTTATCAATGTGTAATTATAATATTATATATTTCCATTCAAGATTTTATTAAGAGTTTAGCAATGGATCTAACCATTATGTAGTTTAGAATTCTAAGACACTAGAAATGAATGTATTCAATTGAATAGAATGAAAAATTGCTTTGAAAAGTGAAAGATCGGTAACAAAAGTTTTATCTCAATTCCGGTAGGTTCGGGAATCAAATCGGCGTCCCTCTGATCAAAGTTTATATGGTTAACCATTTAACCAACTTGACCAGCGTGTTCGTAGAATAAATAAATAAGACATTGACACTAAAAATGAATTAAATAATTGTGATGTTAAGTCGATCGTCCAAAATCAAATTTTTATCTCGTCGCTGGTCGAGTTGGTTAAGTGGTTAACCCCATATAAACTTTGATCAGAGGGACGCCGGTTCGATTCCCGAGCCGACCGGAATTGAGATAAAACTTTTGTTACGGATCTTTGACTTTTCAAAGCTATTTTTGATTCTATTCAATTGAATACATTCATTTCTAGTGTCTTAGAATTCCAATTATATATATGTTGCATCAAAAACATTTACAAATTGCCAACGACAATATTTTTAAATTCAAAATCATCTATGTTCTAAAACTTTTTGGTTTTTATTTAATTGTTTTTCGAACGGTTACCTCAAATAAATAAAACACAAACAAAAGAGAATTTGATAATTTTCTTATTGGTACTCAATGGTTTGAGATTTTTCGTGCATTATGTTAGTATAAAGCTTAAATAATTGGAATCTCCTACGCTAGAAGGCTGAACATCTCTGAGGCTATAGTTTAAAAGTTTGCCTGGCAGATAGGATAAGATTTAACCAACAATAACTTATAAATGCTTAAAGCATTGTTTTTTGCGTATGTTTTCATTTCAACAGCCCTAGGGTCTTAACCTCTGGACTTGAACTATTTTTTGTTTAAATTTTGAAAAGATTTATATTGTATCTACGTGTGCAAATGTTTTCAAATGTGAGCTTGGGGATTATCTTTTAGATGAAGGACAAGTTTATTAAATTTTTAAAACTGCTGATTTTTAATGAACCTTAAAGGATAAAGTCGTAATTTTTAAACAAATCATAAATAAAAGTTTAAATATTCAATATTTATAAATTTTATTTAAATACTATGAGTAAGCCATCAATAATAACGCCTTAGATTAATTGACCTTTTAGGCTCCAGCTGCTTTACCGGTACCCGAATATGCCCAGTTCACGAACTTGCCAAAGATAATCGCGAGAGTGCCGGTTAATTCCGTTTTACCTCATATATAGTTATATATAAATATTTTTTTATTTGTTTTTCAGTTTCCGCCTATCATAAACAATAGTTTGGCACTAAAATTTTTTCCAATGATTCAAGATGACGCACATTGCAATAGTCAGATTTTTATTTGAAATCTAACAAAAATGAAAAACTAGTAGAGAGTAATTAAGCAGATAAGAAAAAGTTTTCTCAATATCTTTTCTGAACCTGAAAGTTCAATTTAAGATAGATCCCAAAGCATCATCTTGACATAATGGAATTTAGCACTATTGAAGCTGAATTTCATATTTAAACGATTTAAATTGTATACAATATTTCCTGAAATAAACATTAAATCATTGTGTAAAATAATTATTCTTTTTAAACAAGCACATTTCCTATACCAGGCCTAATACCGGGTAATAGAACGTTATAACCGCTCCATGTGATTCTAATAGCACAGTAACCGGTGGTGAAATTTGGTTCGTTATTGTTAGCTTTATTCAGGGATGGATTTGTTTTTGGTATTTTAATTTGACGGATTAGTATTTGGTAATTTTTTTAAGTTTTCATTGAAGGGTGTTTATTACCTTGCGTACGCAATTCTCTGATTTTGGTATGTAAGTTAATGTGAGATATCACATACCACTCTGAATAGCAGTGAGATACCACGAGCTAAGGTCATATCTTAGGGGAGATGGTAGATAAATTGTATTTAGTGAACGGTACCACACTACACTTAATATTTGCTATGGAATATTTCTTGATGTGTAATCATGTGTTACACTTCATATAACTCTATGTATGAGCTTTAATCATTGAGTAAAATATTGTGTCACATTAATAATTAGTATGCCACTATACTGATTATTATCAACCTAATTTTAGTTATCTTTCTGCAAAATTTTGATATAAATTTTAGAGCGGGATTAAATCTGATGTATCAAACTATAGAGGGATTGCCATTCTTACAGAAAATCCTATAGTGCTTGAATCCATAGTGTAAATAAATTGTATGATGAAGTGAGACATATTATAAGTCTTTATCAGCATGGCTTCGGTTGTGGGAAATCAACATTTACAAACTTGGCTGCATTTACTCCTTTCTTAAGAGTGTGTTTGGTTGGGGGTAACACTTCTCTGTAATGTTAGTATTTTTTGGGTAAGGGACTAAATCTTTAGAAAACTAAACAAAGAAAACGTAAAAAAAATCCGAGCGGCCTGATGTCCGCTAGAAATAGGTAGATTTCGAGATCAGACAGTTTTGTGTGCCAGTAGAATCTGATGTATCAGATTAGTTTAAACAAAACAAACTAATTTCAAACAGATATCGAACAAATTTTAAAAAGAAAATTAGCTACCTACAAGCAAAATTATATCTATCCAATTTTGCAACAAACAAATATCAAATCTACCACAGAACATGTGTGTGATAATTTATGACACAAACCTACTCTATATCATATGTCGTGCAATTACTGCAAAATATCAAAATAGTTTATTTCTAAGAAAAAAAAATTAATTTCTTCTATTCAAATCTTTTATTTTTTGACTGTTATAAGGTTGACATTGACTGTTATAAGGTTTTTGGAAATTGTAGTTGGGGATTGTTGCAAACTTTTTTGTTGAAGCAAACAAGTCAAAAACCTCTAACTGCAGAGGTTTATATTTATAAGAAACGGATTAAAATGTTTCCACAGATTCTAAATTTATGAAGTTTTTAAAAATATTAGTATACAAACGGCCGTTATAACGGATTAAAAAAAACACTTTTTTTTCTAGTATAAAGCCTATAGTTCCTTAACCATGTGTCAGATTTTTCTGATTTACGAACTTGTCCAAGATATTAATAAAACACACATTTTTAAGAAAGGTTTTTTGATCTGGCTCTACAAATGCGACCATGAGAGCGCCGGTTGATTCAAACGCATTTTGTGTTTTACAAGCTTTTTTGTTGGAGCCGTTCACTCAGAAACCTCCAACTGCAGAGGTCGTTTTATTGAAAGAAACTGATTAAAAAGGTTTCAAAGATTTTAAATTTATGAAGTTTTTAAAAATATTAGAATCCAAACGGCCGTTATAACGGATCTAAAAAAGAGAGTTTTTTTCTAGTATAAAGCCTCTAGTTTCTTAACCATGTGTTGGATTGGGCTGATTTACGAACTTGTCCAAGATATTAACAAAACGCACATTTTTACAAAAGGTTTTTTGATCTGGCCTTATAAATGCGACCGTGAGAGTGCCGGTTGTTTCAAAAAAAAAATTTTTTTTGCTAACTTTTTTGTTGGAGCCGCTCACTCAGGAACCTCTAACTGCAGAGGTCTAGTTTTAAAACTAATTGATAAAAAAGATTCCAAAAATTTTAAATTTGTTAAGTTTTTTGAAATATTAGTATCCAAACGGCCGTTATAACGGTTTTAAAAAATCAATTTTTTTCAGAAAAAAGCCTCTAGTTTCTTAACCACGTGTTGGATTTTGCTGATTCACGAACTTGTCCAAGATATTATTAAAACACACAAGTACAGAAAATTTTTTTGATCTACCTCAACAAATGCGACCGTGAGAGTGCCGGTCGTTTTCGTTATATCTCATATCGTTTATATATATATATATATATATATATATAAATTTTTTTTTTTTTTTGTTTTTTTGTCTCCGCTTATCATACATAGTCGTTTGGCACAAAAATTTTTCCGAAATTCCGAGATGAAGCCCATTGCAATAGGTAGATTTTTATATGAAATCTACCTAAAAAGGTGATTTTGGATTTAGCCATCTTTGAAAATACTTTTTTTTACAAATTAAAACTAACAAATTTCATGTAAAATAATCAAAAAATTTGTCAGCGTAATTTTTTTTATTAAGGCTTATTTACTACCTTCTAAACAAAAAAAAATTAAATAAAATCGGAAAACTAGTTCTTAGTAAATGGCACCAAGTACAAAAAAAATTAAGCTAACAATATACTCAAATGCCTTTTTCTCAAAAATAAAAATAACGCACGTCTGTAATTTTAGTATATTTTAAGTAAATAATAAACCTTTAAAATAGAAAAAATAAAAGACAACAAAAGGTACTTTTTGAATAAACCATGTTTGAAGAATTAAAATTAAAAAAAAATTATCTAAAATAAAAATTTTTTATGTCAGTTTAATATTTTTATAAGGTCACTTAAAGTATCCTTCAAACAAAAAAAAGTTTACTCAAATCGAATAACCCGTTGGAGCACAATGTACCTTTAATCTTTAATTGTCACTAAATTTCTTAAAAAATTACGAGCCACCCTGTATCAAAACTAGTAAAAAAATAAAAAATTAAAAAACCAGTATTAATTTTTTTTTGTGATTCTAACGATCACCAAAGTTTCAAACAAATTGGAAAAGGTCGGGTTCAAATTTCTAATTTTATCGGCGTCTTTATTCGATTTTCCATCTAATAAGTGTTTGTTATTACTGAGTTCTTTGTCCTGTTTTAATTTGACTCATTTCTCGAGCTAGTCATAGAAGGAGATGCTATCAATTTGTTTGGGCTAGAAGTGGATTGTCATATACACTTATTTTAATGCAAGCTTTTGTTAAACTTATTGCATATTTTTTTTTATTTAATTGATTTTTTTTTGTAATGTTGAAATTTTCTTGGTTTAAATTTATTTTCTTTGTTAGTAAAAGTTTAATATCGTTTTGAGAAAAACCTTTTTTTTAAATGTGTTGTGTAGAAGGAACTACAATATGTGTCACAACAACACATAAAAATCTTTTAAGACCAAGGTCCCACAACATGCGTTCTGAGGTGTTGGTTGACGGAAATCTGTTTTTTTATTTTTTTTAATACTTTTTTTATAGAAGGGATAAAATTTGACAAAATATAACATGGACCAATATTTCATGATAGGATAGAAAAAATAAAAATAAAATAAAAGTTAAACAGCAAATTTAAATTAACAATTTGCAAGAGCAAAACTAATATGTGGTTGAAAATAATCCAACTAGTGGCATATTCCTTGATCATGCAACGCACTTCCTTCCTCAATGTTTAAAGCTCCCGATACATAGAGTTATATGAGGCTCGATTCTTCGAATAAGCAATAATGGGGCATCTTTAAGGAATACTCCATATCTAAGATTGAGGGCGCTATCGTTGACCGAATAGAATTCATCCACCTACACCCCTAAGATATCACCTTGGCTAGTGATATCTCACTGCTATTGCCAGTGGAATACTGTATCGCATGTTAGCTCGTATGTCAATAGCAAGGACTGGAGGACGCGGGGTTGTAACACCCGTAGATAAAAAAAAATTGTTCACATAAAAACATTGATCCCTCCATGCGGAAATTATATTTATTTATTAATAACTGTGATAACATAAGAGATTTCCACAGTTGGGAATCCCAGTGTTGTTTGTACAAAAGTCCTATTCCATGACAAACAACAATAAAAAGTTATAATTATTTTCACATCTCTAAGCCAAAAAACATTTTTTCCAATAGTTCTTGTTTTGCTCCTTAATCAAATCTTAACCCACTTAGCCAATCACTCAAAAGTAAAGAAGTTTTACTTCTGACATTCTTCTCAACCTTTAACAATCTTTTGTCGAATAAATTTTACTCCATTCTTGTATTGTATTGTTACAAAGAAAATAGCTCGACGAATATTTTTTTATGTTTCATATCATGTTTAATTTTAATTTAATTTTATTTGTAAAGAATATATTCAAAACCAACCTCCATGTTAAAACTTACTGGTAAATTTGTTGAACAAAGCTTTTATTTTTGTATAAAACGTAATATTTTTATAACAAATGTAAGCAAATATTTTTGTTTGATACATAAAATTTTCATAACATGTTTCATTTAATCAAATGAAACAAAAATGGCAAATACACAACAAAGCTAGATTAATAAAATTACAAAGAGACAATCAAAATTAAATTAAAGGCATATAAAAGTGACACGTAACTAATATAAATATAAAATTAAATAAAAAAAATATATAAAGCACAAAAGCACGAATCCTAAATTCAAATTATTGTTCGCTTAAATTTTTACAAAAACTATTTGCTTACTATCTCATATTAAATGGTTGTGTCACGTAATTCACAAATGTATGTATCTGCTTTCTCACTTTTATATGAACATGTATGTCATCATTCAACATCATATTGTGGTTTAAAATTTTAAAATAAAAAAAATATTTAAATAAACATAAAAATAATTACTGTAAAACTGTATTACAAATTACGGATATTATTTATTTGGTGTATTATGTGTGTACAGCTTAAATTTATTATAATGTGAACATCGTTTGTAATTTTTATTTTGTAGTTGTTAGTTTTGCTTTAAATCATAGTAATGATGAGGACTAAGTGACAAACACGTAAAAATCAAATTTCTGTTGATTTTGTCATGTTCTGCATGTAATAAATTTAAATTGGTCACGGAATCGCAGAACAAGTTTTTTCTTTTGATCGGAATGATTGGAAATTATTAAGAGACTTGGATTAGGCACAAAAATTGGAGAAAGAATCTCTGGTTACAACAATTCGATGGGCTCAATCGTATATAAATAACAAAATGATAATTTCATTAAAAAAATTAAAAATTTTAATAGCTTAAAAATTAAATGGAGAAATTTTAGTGAAACTTGCTGAAAAAAAATTGTAATATTGGGTGAGTTTATATTATCTGTAATTGTTTTTATTTCATGACAATATGAGAAAAAAGTTCAACGTTAAAGGTAAAACAACCAAATTAATGTTACTATGGCAGAGAAAGTTTGGTTGGCGCAAGAGAGGTTGTTTTGACCGAATTTTGTTTGCAATGTTTGGTGTTGATACAGTAACGACCGGTCCTATTACAAATTGTAAATTTCACAAAAAGGACATTGCACTAAAAAAATCGACAGTTATTTGTTTTATCTTATATTTTTGTAGCCGATGATGAATGTATAACATTCGAAACGTGTCAAATAAATATATATATATATATATATATATATATATATATATATATATATATATATATATATATATATATATATATATATATATATATATATATATATATATATATATATATATATATATATATATATATATATATATATATATATATATATATATATATAACTATTAAAATATTGTTTTGTGGATTTATTTTTACAATAATTTATCAATTTAAATTATTGATTTAATTTGTTTATTCCCGTTAATTTTCATTATCGTGTGAGTGCAACAAGTCAATCAACAAATGTTTAAATATATTTTTAAGCACATTTTTGTATGAATGAAAAAATGTGCATTTTAATGCAAATTGCAAGACGATTGATTCGTTGTCGTACACAAACTGGAACATATATTTTGAAGTTGATACAAAATTTGACCTTGATTCTTAGGATTCGTCATCCATCAATTATTGTACTTGTTCTTTTTATTTCAGTTATGGGGAAGATGGTTGGATGAAATGGTTGTTCAAAATTTAATTAGTTGTGGTCTTCTTTGACTAAAACTGTTTTACTGATTTATTTATTCAGGATTTTTTTATATAATATGTGAGGGTGTACTACTTCTTAAATGTAGCCACTATCTTATAGATTTATCACATATATAAAACAATTATAAAACTAAAAACAAGAAACATAATAATAAATCAGCAATTACTCATGATAGTAAAATTTAAATTCATTTTACACATGACGTAAAAACAAAATTGAAATACTAGAAATCTAATTTTTCATAACATTCACAACCTACCATTACATATGTATATATAAAAAATATGTAAACAAAAGTAATAACTCGGTCAGATATAATTTCATAACATTAAAATAAGTGTGTGAAGAAAATATAAAACGAAAGATATAATATTACATTTTTAATTGTTTTTACTTTTTATATAATATTGTCCTTTTTGATGACTGACCAGATTTTGATATATAAATATTTTTAAGTATTTTAAGTAAATAAGAATCAATAAATTTTTATTGAATTTAGTGGGGAGAATAGAGAGATTAGATATGTAGTACATAAATAAATTACTTTTTTATTGTAATTGGGGAAGTAAAATATGTAAAAGATTTTGATATATATAGAGCAAATTTGTTGAATAAAAATCAGACTTAATTTTGAATTTAAATAAGTGTTTTTACTCTCAAGTTAATTCTCACCCGACTTTCCGAATTGCTTATAGCCAAAGGAAATGACGGTAAAAAGATAGAGCGAATAGCTCTAGTGATAAAGCTCTATTGATTTACCGGGACAGTTCTCAGACTGCAAAACGTACTCGACCAAAATATAAATATTTGATACCTGTGGGATAACTCGTATCAAATTTGAGTTTCCTGCCAACGTGTGATAAAAGTCAAATGAATCACGATTTCGCTCACGATTTTGATTCATACTTGAAGAGTTTGAATAAGAGTTTTGAAGAGGATATTCAAAACGCGATTTATTATAAGGGGGAAGGCAAGAAATAATTGATTATGTATTGATCATTATTTTGTAAGTAGTTGAACTCAAGTAGTTAAGGAAGTAATTTAAATATTTCAATTCAAAGCCATGGTGAAATTGTCTCAGAGAAAAACACTGTTTTGCCCTTTTTAATTGCTTCGGTTGGAGATTCGAACTCGCAACCTTATCAATGCCAGTGAATTCAAATCTCTTGGCAGACACGCTCTCCACTGGTAAACACGCCATCAATGCGATGATATATCGAAGTTGAAACTTCAAAATCACTCTATTTACTTAAGTTTAATTCTCAACTGTCATTAGACTCCTTCTTTTAGAAATATTTTAACATTGTTTTGGGAATTTTCGCATTAAATTTCCAGACAGCACTATTGTAAGCATTTGATTATATAGCTAATGGATGTATGTTTTGATGTAACAGATATTAAAGATATGCCACCCTCGCTGTAGAAAAAACCTAACACGATAGAGATTATCTTCATTGTTGAAAACGAGATAGATTTATTGCCACGAGAGAAGTATATACTAAAGCATACTAGAATTATCGTCTTATTATTATTTTGTTTAGCCAGAGTAAAAATTCAAGATATCAATACCATTGAAACCCGTCTCCAAAATTTTGCAAATCTCTACACTCTCCAACAACAAATCAGGAACAGAACTAAGAATATCCAATATGAAGCTATCATTCCGTTTAAATAGCCTGAGCATTCTCTATTTATAGTCATTCATAGCATTCAGTTTTGGTACCAGACTACTTTGATAAAAAATGCCTTTAGTAATAGAAATTTCAGCAGATAAGGCAGTCACATTTGATTTCACAGCAACAAGCTCAAAGCCAAAAAAGCAAACTTTTCATCAACCTTATCCTGAATAATCTTAGGCAACATTTTTTATAATCATCAAAAGCCTTGCTTAGGTTAGTTTGCCACGCCTTAAGATCTCTAATATCCAAAAAGGTTAGCTGTAGCTCCTTTTACATACCAGAACATGGCTTTCTTGACACTATTTCACAGTCGCTGAATTTAGACAGTAGAAATTTAAGCATCATAGTAGAGAGTTTATAGGACTTTTAGATTTGCGACAAAACCAAAGCTCACCTTCATCTCAACTGCGTATGCTTGGCAGCAGTGAGCCGACAAAAGCTCGCATGAGACTCTATATTACACATGTCACAACATACCTTTACACTTCTTCTTGCAACTAGGACAAGATTCACTTTGTCTACCACTGAATTTTCCTCTTTCAACGTTCATACTGAACTCTGAAGATATTTAGGTAAAAACTATAGCTATGGAATATCTTGGTTTATTAAAGTTTTTAGCACATGTGTCTAAGCAAGTGTCAAGCCAACACTGCTTTCCAAACAACTATAAATATATCTTGGCCGACGCTAGTCACAAACCTTATTACTTGAACTACATAAAACAACTAACAGTCAAATTATCCATCAGTAAGCTGGCAAAAAACACACCCTCTTACTCGGACAAGTCTTTGTAATTTTCGATTGATTGATTGTGCCAAAATAAATGATACACTCATTTAGATTTAGAAAGAGGCTAATTATCCTACCATACCTCTTTTGATAGTCCAAAATAAACAAAAATTAAGCCTTTCAATTACTTCACCTGCAGCCAAATTCTGTAACTGTGAAGCGGTGAAGTGATAAAAATTTCTTCGTTTCTTTTCATTAAAAAACTTATCACTTCACCGCTTCACAATTACAGAATTTGGCTGCTGCACTGCATTAGACTTTTTTAAAATTTTTACATCAATATATTACTTCGGTTTAAAAAACCTAAGTATTACATTCACGAGTCAAAAGTTAAATTCTAACCCCCTTTTTTGGCATTTCTCGACGTTTTAGGACCTACTTATGCTAAAAATGAAAAAAAAAAGTTAAGTCTGTTTGCCGGCCGACCATCCCAACCGTCGGTACAGAGAAAACCGCTGGAGTGATTTAAAAAATTTCTAAAAATAAGTAAACCTAATGGTACGAGCTGAAAGAACGATGGGATTGATAACTGTACCGGAATGGTGTCAAAAAATCGTTTACTGCGTTAAAACAAGAAAATTTGCATATAATTTTATTAAAAAATGTTCATTTTAAGCGGTAGTAACATTGAATGTGGAGAAATCTTGACTTCAAACTACTCATATATACTCTACCCCATATGTAAGAACAATATTCCATTCAGGGACACATAAAAGAAATGTATATTAAAAGAAGCTGTTTACTATTGAAAAACTTACAAAATTGTCCTAAGAACCCCAATATTTGAACAGCGCTCTTCGCTTGGCTAAAAGTATGGGACACTTCATATTATTTTCAACCTCAACTCCTAGAAGTTTGGCGGACTCTTTTTCCATCAGATCCTTAGAATCAAACTTCAATGGAAAAGGGTAAGGTGTTGACAATCTTGAAAAATGGCAAACTTATGTATTAGGCGTATTGAATTCAACTCTGTTAGCAACACCCCAATAAAAAATTGTATCAAGTTCAACGTTTAATGAATCTATCAAATTTCATCTACGTTATAAAGCGCTTAAGGTGAATATAATTTAGGTTTAACATGAGACGCATGAAGCGTGCTATCATCGAAAGATATAAAACTTTGCATCCAAGAAATTAAAGTCAAACTTTATCATGTGCTTTGGAAATATCAAGAATAACACCGAAAGGCAAATCTTCCGTTGCTCTTCTTTTTCGGAAGCCGTATTGTCTTTCATAAACTAAACTTAATTGAAAGACTCTAAGAAACTCATTAAATTAAAATTTATATATTTCTCAAAATTTTTAGAAACAACTGATAAAATTGAAATGGGTCTGTAATTGTATGGGTCAGTTTTACTCCCTTTTTTGCAACTGGCTGTACACTAGCAATTTTCCATATTTCAGAAAAAATCCCTCTCTAATATGACAAAAAGAAAATTTTAGTGAGGATTTTTGCTAGCTCCCTAGCAAACGTTTTTAGTATAATTGGAGGAATATGACCAATTCTAGATACCTTGTTGGTACTAATTTGTAAAAGCATTTTTTCGAATAATGTTTTTACAAAAAATTATTCGCTTTATTTTGAGCGATACTTTAGGAATAGTTGAGTTCGACTAATGTAGACTTTATAGAAAGAAAAAAATGTCCTAAAAATTAGCTTTTTCTTTTGGGTAAATAATAGGTATATCTCTATCAACAAGAGGAGGAAGAGAAGATTTACAAAATGTACTTTAGATATCCTTAGCGGTTTTATAGAAGTTACGGGTGTTCAGCAAATTTAGATGATTTTTCAAATTAAATAGATTTTCCTCTTCCTCTATTAGTTTCCTTCATAAATTCCTCTCTTTGCGATCCTGTCCAAGATTTTCGTCAGTTTTGTTATGGATAAACTTTCGAAGCGCATTTTTTAAAAATTTTAATTGCTTTTTTGCACATACTTTAAAACCATAGATCAACTTTTGGAATGACCAACTTATTAGGCATAAATCTGCGCACACCCTCAAGTATAATTTCAGACAAATTAAAAGCAGCAATGTTTGAATCTTGGCCAGTAAGATAATTATGGTTCCAAGAAAATATTTAAAGAATATTTAAAGTCCTTGCCAATCCACTGCTTTGTAGTTCCAAACAAGACAGGAATTCGCTTCAAATTGTTTAGGAATTTATATGTTTAATTGTGTGGAGATCAAATTATGATCTACTACACCTAAAGGTCCTGATATTTTAAATTGTACCAAGTATGGATCATTTGTCAAAACACAAATCAAGTAAGGTCGGGAGCTCTGGTGAGCTGGTCTATTATCCGAGTGAAATTGTGATAAAGACCAAACAGCTCAGCCTGTTTACCTATCTTATCAGTAGAGGAACTGTGTATGATACATTCTTTATTATGAACATTGAAGTTTCCAAGAAGAATAAACTTGGCATTAGGATACAATTGCAGATGTAAAGGTAATATTACCTATTGTAAAATTACCGGTTAATTTGGTAATATTACGTAATTTTACCCAAGCTTGGTAAAAGTGGTAAAATTGCAATAAAATTTGTGCAATCTTTATTTTATAAAAATTAAAGCTTTTGCTTTTTTTGTGTAATACAAATTACAATATTTATCATAACTAAGACTTAGGTCCCATAACAACATGTGTCTGAGGTGTAAATGAACGCTTTTTCAAACCTGTGTGAATTTAAAAAATCACTCTTAATCCTGTCACTATGACAGCATTGGATCTCGTTTGTATATGCAATACACAACTGACACACCAGTTTTTAAATTGATCGATAGTCGGCCCATATGGTTCGTAAATTTAAAAATCACTTAATAGTTTGACCTATTATTATTGATAATAAT
Organism: Diogma glabrata; assembly: GCA_963693315.1. Classification (NCBI taxonomy): domain Eukaryota; kingdom Metazoa; phylum Arthropoda; class Insecta; order Diptera; family Cylindrotomidae; genus Diogma; species Diogma glabrata. The sequence goes on along the minus strand of OY856186.1, from coordinate 322,864,623 downwards.
TGATGATAATAGATTATATAACACTTGAAATGAAAATGTAAATTAATGGAATCGATCGAATTGTAAAATTTAAACGCGAGAAACTTATTGACAGCATACATTTAGAACATAGACGGCATAAAAAACGAAAAACTATTCTTTTCCCTCTTTATAAATGACTTCCCAGATGTGATTCAAAACTGTGAGTATCATATGTACGCCTATCACGTTCAATTATACTGTGGAAGAAAGGGGTTTGCGCTAGATAATCTAGTTGATAACATTTATTCTGATCTGAAAAATGTAAATGTTGATAGGATACTCTATTTGTAAGTTTGGGATTAGGATTCGGTTAATGTAAATGGTTGCCATTGGTATTTGGTTGTTCCTGACTCTTGTTTTTACCCCTAATTGAATAGCTAAGCTTTGGATTTTATAAGAATGCTGCATACTTAAGTTGATTGTTTATGTTATGAAAGCTTAATACACGGCATAAATTAATTTTATAATTTATTTGAATTAAAAATAATATCTTGTTTCTTGTTCGAATAGGTCTACTTTAGATATGTACGATACGAATTACAAGGCTAGGCTTTAAGTATTGTAATAAACTTCGTCCAGAATGGGTTAATTTGAATTTACTCATAAATAATCAATACATTCTGCATAATGTTTTCCACATTCAGATTATGGCAAAGATGAATTAAAAGTTAACTCCTTTTAACTAATACAATTGCATAAATGAATGTAAATTAAATTTGTTATACAAATGTTTACATTAATGAATTAAAAGGAGGTGTGGTCTATTGTTTCTAGAAAATACACTGGCAACAAAAAGTGAGTTACCAGACGTTTCTGCTTATTTGTTTTTGAATATAAATAAGCGAACAAAATAGGTGTGGTCTATTGTTTCTAGAAAATACACTGGCAACAAAAAGTGAGTTACCAGACGTTTCTGCTTATTTGTTTTTGAATATAAATAAGCGAACAAAATATCAGATAGTCAGTTTTAATTTGGCAATTAAAAGTGTTATAAATATTCGCAAGTATAAGGAATAATCGGTAGTACTTGAGCCTGGGTACTAATAGTAAAAGAATTTAAACTTAGTGGAATAGTAAATACAGATTTTACGATTCCGAATATTATTGATTCAAATTGTGGAAAAGCGGTGAAGTTTATCGTACATAAATTGGAGACCCTGGAATTTATTGTAATTAAAATCGGAAGTTACTGTAACTGGTTGATAAATAAAGTTTGAGATTTCTGTCAACTAAAGATCTGTCTTTTTACTGTCGTATTTGCTCAATAATCGAAAAGAACCAACGAAGAGTCGTTACAGTATGTATGTTTTTTTAAGAAAAGATAAATAAAAAAAAGTTGTGCGTGGAGTCCCTCCACGCGGAAGAAGCTAAACTTCGTAATGTGGAAATAAAACATTACATTCTTTTAAAAGTCATTAATTAAATTTTGGGATGTATTCCCGTATTCCCGTATTCGAATTTGGGAAATTTGGAAAATTTGGGAGTTTTGGGAAATTTGGAAATTTTGAAAAATTTTGGAAATTTAGGAAATTTGGGAAGTTTAGGGTAATTTGGGAAATTTGGGAATTTTGGGAAATTTGGAAAATTTTGGAAAATTTGGAAATTTGGGGAATTTTAGGAAATTTGGGACATTAGGGAAATTAGGGAAATTTGGAAAATATGGAAAATTTGGGAAATTTGGGAATTTTGGGAAATTTGGGAAATTGTGGAAATTTGGGAAATTTGGGAAATTTGGGAAATTTGGGAAATTTGGAAATTTGGGAAATTTTAGAAATTTGGGAAATTTGGGAAATTTGGGAAATTGTTTCTTTAATTTCTAATCAATAGAAAATAAAAAAATTAGTGGAGGAATTGTAATAAAATTTTATTTTTCAGGGTGTCAAGGGTGTCAAGGGTGTCAAGGGTGTCAAGGGTGTCAAGGTGTCAAGGGTGTCAAGGGTGCCAAGGGTGTCAAGGGTGTCAAGGGTGTCAAGGGTGCCAAGGGTGTCAAGGGTGTCAAGGGTGTCAAGGGTGTCAAGGGTGTCAAGGGTGTCAACGGTGTCAAGGGTGTCAAGGGTGTCATAGAATAATTAAATGATTAATTAATTTCTGTGTAGATAACAACGGTGATGAGACGGTTTATATTTCATCGAGTAATAAACAGTTTGAGTGTAGCGTTAGACATAGTGTAGCGTCAGACAGAGTGTAGCGCAAACAATTTTATGTTTTTAACGCAACATTTTTTGAAAGTCGCATTAGAAGTTTTACTTCAATAAATAAAATGTGGGTTTTTAATACAACATAAGTTAAATATTTTTTGTATTTATTAAAAAGACCTAATTTTCTAGATGCATCTTTGAAAGTTACTGTCAAGATTGCTGTCTCTACGACTCTGCTCATTAATTGTTTAGGCTGGTTGATATTTCATAATTTGCATGCCCATATTCAATTGCAGTACCTACAGTGGCAGTTCTGCCAGAGCGATTAAATAAAAAAAATTGTGTTAGAATACTAACCGTTTGACCTAATTTTATCTCAACGAACTTCATTCAATATTGCTGCTTCGCAATTTAAATGTTAGACTGAATAATATTCTTGAGCTCGTCCACCGTCTTTTTTTGACCTCAAGAATAGCTCGATCACCCAGCAAATCGTGATTCTTATAATAAGTTAGAGTATTGGAAAATACTTTTTCAGTTAATTCTTCTCTTGCAGAACTACGCTGAGAATAAAATTCAAGTATATTTTTAGACAATACAATAATTGTGATTGTCTTAAGTAATTTATTTTTGTGCTAAGTAAACTTATATTAGAAAATTACTTAGCACAAGAGTATATTACTTAAGATAATTCAAATTATTAAGGAAATTTTGTTTCTCAGTGTCTCAGTGTTTCTCAGTCAAAATTATGAGGCGGAACTGCATGTTAGATGACGCAAAGGATGAGTGTTAAGTGAACGCGATAAAAAACATTTAATATTGACATTTGAAAATGTCCAAATAAATTTAGTTTATTATTATTTAAAACTATTTATGAAATAATTTGAACATATAAGAAATTCTTGTTTAGTGTTTTTGTAATTTGAGGATGTATCAATTTAACCCAACTTTTTTTTGACGTTTGAATTGGATATGTTTGCTATGATATTGGAAAACAATCAATTTTTGATATAATTTTTGATAGTTGTGTAAATTTATAAAATAAATACGACTACTTAAGGTAAACAAAAAAAAAAAAAAAAAATTCTTATATACATTCTTACAATTTATAATTCGATTTTTTGTTTCTATCCGTATATTTATTTCAGTTTAAAAATCTTTTTAAATTTTAGCCAAGACAATCAGATTAAGGTTTACTCAACTTAATTAATAAGATAAGATTTGTTGCAAAGTATTCTTTTTTGTCTGTTTTGGATTATTTATTTTATTATTTATTTGTATTGCGCAAGATAGACGGATGTCGATTTTTTTCGGAATAGTTATGAAAACAATATTATTCGCATTCTGCAAATTCCAACATAATTCCTTACACAGATAAACATTTTACACGACAAAAATTAGGATTGGCAAATAATTTACTTTGCAGTTAAAATATTCAAGATAACAAAACTAAATACATATTACTACTTTACTTTGTTACTAATTTATTTGTAATCTTACAAATCAAATACTGAAAATCAACATTTTATTGTTGTAAAATGTAAATGCAAGTGAAATTCTTCGTGCATATATGATGTCAATTTAACTGGTCATATATTTGTTTAAATAATATAAAACATAATTCCAAAGTTGTTTTTAGTTCATTCACATTCCAATCAATTTATATTTAAATAATCCAACGTACACCAACACTTTGCTATTTCACCTAAATTAGGGGCCAAAGTTGTTACAACAAATGTTGGTGCTCCTAAAGGCACTACACGCATAGATCTGCAATGCATTTAGAGGTATGCTAATTCGCTTGTGCAAGCAGTCTCTAATGTCACCAATGATCATGTGGTACTAATCGGTTTTGAGGGTCTGCGTTCTGGGGATATCACAGGGACAGACAAACGAGGTGTATTGTGTGGCCTAGCTAGCGATCTGGACTTGGACTCCCATTCAAAACGAAGCGTAAAAAAAAGAAAACTGATTTCAATATTTATAACTCGCATGGATGGTAATTTCATCACCGGCTCTGAAAATATAGTGAGCTTACATCCATTCTGCTTATCTAGGTTTCTAATCGGATGTTGGTCATTATCACTTGCAGTTGGTGTTTTGATTTGATGATTTTTAATAGCCGTGTCGTGTCGGTGTTAAACCATTATGATAGGTTTTGCAGCCATGATGTCTTTGGTCTGCCCCTGCTTCTCGTTCCAACGATTTGGTCTAATAAAATCAGCTGTTGTATTCTTTGTTCCGCATAATGTATCCCAGATAGTTTTCTCTTTTTTATGGTCAGCGTTACGTATTTTGCAGTTTTCATTCCATTTTAGACTGTTTCATGCGAGATGTTGTCTCTCCACATTTTGAATGCCTCAATTTTGTTCACCATATCTTTCGTGACCTTACAAGTTTCTGCACCGTAAAGTAACATAAGCCAAATATAGCATTTTAACATTTTGTTTTTCAGGTTTAAGTTTATTTCGTTTTTGCAAAACACGCTTGACATATTTCTGAAGACACACGTCAGAATGCTTAACTGTTATTTATCGTTCAGGTCCAGGTCTTGTATCAGAATATCTTCAAAATCCTGCCATGGACAAACGTTTTGTTGTTAAATAAAAAAAGCAAATTGATTGGATCACGGAAGTGGGAAACCAGAAGTTGGGATGTAGATCTACTTTAATAGTTAGCAAAAATTTGTGTACCGAGTTTCATCAAAATATTTATTCAGGACATGAAGTTATTGAAATTTTGAACAAGCAGGACCTTGAAAAACCACTCACTACTTTGTCAATATCTATCGATTATCCAAATTTATAGGGATATAAATCTTCATCTTGGGACAAATTGAAAAAAGCTGTAATTAAAAAACAAAAGCGAAAAAATCAGCAGTTGCATTTTTCTGGTTTTCATTTCCCGTATTTGTGCAATGCAGCCAAAAAAATTAGTAGAAATATAGTGAAGGGACAATCCTATTCCACTATTAGCGTAAATTCAAAATATAAGCCTAATTACATTCAAACTAGCAGAGCTTTTAAAATTTAGTATGAAGAAGTGCTGCTGGAGATTGAGCAAGTGATTGTTGCTTCTGGTTTTGGATTTTGCTATAAATAGTTCATCAACATACTCCAACATTAAAAGTTAGTGCCTAGCGGTAAAACAAAAATGTACGAACATTCCAAAAGCTTATCGGTTCTCCGGATTAAACCTCTCTCATTATCTGTTGATGTGGTTAGAATTAAATCTAGATATTGAATTGTGTCATTGAGTTATCAAATAAAAATAGTGCCGTGCTCTGCTATTAAACTGCGATGTAGAGAAAGGTTTATGTTTAGGCAAAATAAAATTATTCCTCTTAAATTGAATTACTGAGTACGTCAACATCTCAGATTTTAATTTTAAAATACAAAATTTGATCAGTTTTATCTTTTAGCATATCATTGACCGCTTAACTGCATTTTTAATTATCATTAAAAAAAGTACGGCTAATATATTTGACAACTGATACAGGATGTCGGTCAGATATTATTTTTATACCACCAAATATGTACTTATTATATCGACTTCCTAAATTTAAAACAAACAAGAACTGGTTAAAGATGATTTTCGAGAATGTTTTTTTGATATTAGGTCGATGAATTTTATGATGTAGTGGTTGTTTTTTCGATAGTTGCTTCGATTCAGGTGTGAAACAATTTGTTTAACCGGAAGCGATAAGTCAGAAAGCTAGAAAGCAAAATTGTTCTGGTTCCGAAAAACTTACAAAGCTATTTCTACAAATTTGCTTATCATAACTTGTATATTTATTCAGGTTTCAAATAAATGATTTTCGGTACTCTCCAAATCTTTGTTCAATATCGTCCAAAAACTAATCGATATTCTTTGCCGCAAAGTATAATGAAATTCAGCCATTCCTCAGCCATTCTCCTCATCCGAACAGTAGGTCTAAACAAAGACCGTTTACTCGAACTACTTAATTGGAATTTGTTTTAGTTATAAACCAACTTTATCCTGCTGAACACCGTCTTACCGATGGTAATCGTATTGCTATGCTTCAATTCTAATACACACTCTGAATTGATCGATAGTTTCTTCTTTATGCAGGTAGGAAACAGACGTCAGTATTAAGTTCCTGTATTCTGTAACATTACATTAAATTGAATTTATAACATTTAATTTTCCGTCTGTTGAAGGTTGTTTTTTTCCCGATCCATTTTGTTTTCTCCCTTCTTAGCATAAACCTTAAAATTTCCTTAGTGATGTGACATATAACAGTTATATTAGTTGACATATGTTAAGTTTTTTGTGTAAGTAGCGATTTTGGTAAAAAATAAAATTATTTTGCCGATATTTAGATAGATTTACCGTAATTTTTGAACCATTTTCGTATCACGATTTTATCGATTCTTAACAATCGACAATAGTACAACACAATTTTCTTTAAATAGAATATTCTTTTTACAGCTTTAAACACCTCTACAGTTGATTGCAGAAGAAAACAAGTTAATAGGAATTTTGTTATATATCTAGCTAGAATATTCAAGATCAATTTAATCATTATCTTATTATACTAATAAATTATATGAATAACAGGTTTCCGACTGGAGATTGCAGGCGAGAAATTTTAGATACGGGATTGCTGATTGGCGATTGCAGATTATATGTATAAGTGATTGTCCTTGTGATTGTCTCGTAAAAGTAGTAGCTAGATACGATTTGCCAGGTGTCTGTAACCGGGTCGTTCACTCCTAACTTATAATTACCTACCTATCCTTACCTATTGTTATATGTAAAACGGCTGTAGGAAGTGGCCCGGCCGTAATCCGGGAGTCTCGCCTAGTGCTTGGTCCTAGAGTCCAATCAATCAATCAATCAATCAATCAGTGTAGTCAAAATTATGAGGCAGTGTAATTTTTAGTGCGGATCAGACGTGGACTCTACCCAGAAAAATCTCTAAAATAGAACTCTAATTTAACAGACCATTTGGGTCATTATGCAATTCATAAAAAAGATTCAAAGAATTTAGTAAAATTATATATAAAATTAAGATCTAACCTTAACCTTTAGTAGATTGTTGACTTCCAGTTTTTATTTTTATGTTTCCCAAAATTGTCTAGATCTTTGGATTCTTTGTTGAAATTGCTTTCATCAGTTTCATAATTGTATTCAACTTTTAAATTATGTTTATGACTGAAAATAATGTTGTTTCCATTGATGGTCCTGAACAAAACAACTACATCACCAATGTGTTCAAACGTACGCTATGCAAGCAGCACGCATGTTTAATTGCATGTCGAAATGTACCCTATGCAAGCAGCATGCATGTTTAATTGCATGTCCAAAAATTCTTCCAGCAAAATTATACATGTTCCGCTTACTTTAATATTAAATATTAAGTACGCTTGAAATTCTTTATTTTCACTTTATTTTACACCAAAAGAAAACAGTTCAATTACATATTTATGGTTAACTTACTTTTCAAGATATAAATTCTCTTATTTCATACTGATATATTTTATCTTTAATAGTCACAACATATAGATAATTTTTTGTTATATTTTCCAAAATTCCATTTAATAACATTTTTGTTTGATTTTGTATCAAAACGAATTCAATGATTTTAATCGATTTAAAAATCTAAATGAGTTATGTCAAAACTGTAATATGAATTAAACTTGATGGAAATAAAAACACTTGCAAATTACGTTAAAGTTTTAAATATTTTTATTCCGTAAATTGATTTAATTAAATATTTCATAAAAATCCGAAAACACAATAATTACATAATTGCATAATTACACAATAACAACATACATATTTCGGTAACGCTAGTCAAAAAAAAAAAATTTTATAATCTTATTTTTTTTCTATAAAAAATGAAATTTGAACTGCGCAATTTTTTTATTAATCTTTATGATTTTAAAATTGAACTAAACTTGATTTGAATTTTATTTTACGACACGCGTACCGATCAGAATATATAATTGATATCTTTTGATTTGATATCCAAATTTTAACTTTATGATTTGAAAATCGTAATCGAACTCAGCTTGCATTGTATAAAATGCATTCTATAAATGTCCTAAACGAAGGTGTGGAAGCGAGATGATTATTCAAACAGTCGTACATTTTTCTCTGTTATCGTTGCAATAACCGTTTTCAAAAAAAAATTATCATTATCATATTGTTTCACAAATCGCAATATAAGACTTGTTTAGGAGTCACATTCCATTTCATCTTACCATCGTCAATCATAAATAGAATCAATCAACCATACATAACTTGGGTTTGTTTTTGTTTCAGTTATTAAAGAAATGCCAATAACTTATGAAATGGCAATAAATCGTTAACATTTTAGATGAACAAGGTTAAATTAATTTCCATATCAGATCGTTTCAGAGAATATTAGCGATAATTTAGATTTTTTTTATGTTTGTTTTCAACAGAGTAAATATAAAAGAAATTGATAATGAACGTGAAACAATACGATCGTTTTGTTGTAGAAACGCGATCAATAGGTTCTGTATAATGTTATTAATCGTATGGATAATGAACAATGTAATGCATTGTCGATAATATTATGATTGTTGCCATGTGTATTTGCGGATGTTGATATTAAGAATACCAAGTAGTTATATTATAAGGAAGAAAAATAGAACAGTGTGACGATCGAAGGAAACATATCTTTGACTGTTCGTTGATTATTAAATCTCACTACCAAAACATACATTATTTCCAATTCACCAGTACATAACCTGAACTCATTCTGGAGTAGGGGGTAGATTCCCTTATAAATACTATTAATCCTAGCTCACGTCAGATTGCGGCATAACAGTTTTTTCCGCAAAACACTATGGTAAATCAGAGTCTCGAGCGATTGCCGAACGAAACCCCCTGAGTAGGGGGTATGCGCAGAAAATCGAGAACGATCTCGAGTTTCTGCGCATACCCCCTACTCAGGTAGGAACGATTAGCGACATATGAAGTTTGGATGATGGTGGCTTCGGCAGGGATCAGGTAACATAGGGGCCTCCAAAGTTTCGTGAAAGTATAAAAGGTAAATTTTTTACATATTCTTCGGGATAGTATTATAAGTCACGTCACCCATTGCCAGACACTTACTATCGTAGTAACCCCCTGCCAGACACCCTTAAAACTTTAACAAATTGATAAAGTTTAAGGTTGGTACGATAGTAAGTGTCTGGCGATGGGTGACGTGACTTCTAATACTATCCCGAAGAATATATAACAAAATTACCTTTTATACTTTCACGAAACTTTGGAGGCCCCTATGTAACCTGCTCCCTGCCAAATTCACCATAATCCAAACTTCATATGTCGCTAGTCGTTCCTACCAGGATAGGGGGCATGCACAGAGAAACTTTCAGTTTTTATGAAATAACGAAAGGTCTGGCCGTCGCGGGCTCTTAGTCTATTATATTACCTAAATATAACAAAATTTTATTGATTTTGATTTTGTTATGGTTTTTGCAATATTTTGCAAAAGAATTTTGATAAAGTTTAAATTTTGACTTTATTATAATTTTAGAAATATTTTTGGAACTTTAAGAAAAGTTTGAATTATTGATTATGTTATAATTTTTTGAAATCAATTTTGAATCAATCAGGCCATTTTTTTTTTTGGAAAAAAATTAAATCAATTATTTGTATGACATGCCTTGTAATTGCACATAAAATTGATAGATAACGGGTTGTTTATTTTCGAAAAGTTGAAATTACCTAATACTAAATGGAGATGTTTTGATTAGTTTGCTTTGGGTTGCCGCCATTTTAGAACGCTAAATATTGACAAAAACGAACTGTGAACGGCACAAACCAAGTTTGTTTCCTATTTAATTAACATAGGAAAACCGACAGTTCCCAATTTTTTTTCCAATTTCTGACAGCAAATTGTAGTAAATTAAACTTCCTACAAAAAATTGTTCTACTAACTTTTTTATACCAGATATTCATTTTTGCGCTAAAAAAGTCGTTTTTCATATGTTAATTAAATGTGAGATAAACTCGGCTTGCGTCATTCACAGGTTTGATCTAAGAAGCTGAAGTTTTGGGATAATTTTTTGTAGGTAATGATGAAAACGTAAGCCTTTTAAATCGAAAAAAAGATAAAATAAACAAAAAACACTTAAATGTTTATATGTTTATACGAAAGCAATGGATATGTTACCATTTTTAACACCAGTTGACTAAAATTTGAATAAAATCTTTCTGTTCATTCACAAAAAATTCTTCTTCTTCAGTTTCTTATTGGAATTGAACCCACACTCATCATTACAACTGATTCGAATTCATTATACTGACATTATGCGTTCCAATGAAGAGCAAAGTTGCTCAAATTTTATTTTCTTTATATCCTACCTCGAACAAATTGTTTATATTTTACTTATTTTGAAGTTTTAGGCGTTTTTTGTGCATCTTCTCAAAAGGTTAGAGCAGCTAATATGTTCCGAATAAACACATGTATACTAACAAATATAAACTGAAAAATTTATTGAGAGAAAAACTCAGGCCTACGAATTGGAAAACTCAATCAAAATTAATTCAAAAAATTCTATTAAAATTTCATTCTAGTTCTATAATTCAAAGAAATTTTATATTTACTCAAAATGATGTTGCTGAAACACGTATTTTTATGTTTACTAAATGTCCTAGAAAGGCAAAATGCCATTACTCGCCAAAATGATAATTTTTCGCCCGTATTATTACAGCACTCTTACTGTAAATTTCGTATTTGAGTAAAATGAGTGTCATTTTGGCATGGTTATACAATAACCCTAATTTGCTGGGTGTATCATCTTTTCACTAAATTATGTTAATATATGATCTGTTGTTATTTTCCGGCAACGTATTGATGTTGCCTGTTAGTTTGATAATAACCTTATTTAAAACAGAAGCTGAGTTAGTGTGTTTTTTACAGATATTTTGAACAAAATAAAAAATAAAAATTTTCAGCATTGAACAATAATAAAATAACCTTCTAAACAGAGATAAAATGCTTGTTCTTTTATAAAGAGTTTTTTCGTTTAATGTACATCGCTGCCCAAAACTAAAAACAATGTCTTCATAAAAGCATTTTGCCGAAAACTTTATTAAAAGTCTTAACCCAAACCAAAGTCTTGACATCTCATAGCCTTGAGATTTCAGCTCCATCATATTTTACAATAAGACTCCACTAAAATAAAAAAGGTTTTATTTGCAAGGAATAAAAGGAAGATTCTCTCGAATCGATAACAAGCCCTATCTTAATAAGACGTTATAATTTCTTTTATGAGTTTTGAGTAAATCTGAACTGCATACAAATGGAATAGTTTGCCGGAACCCTTAGTCTCAGGTGGCTTCAACCTGCAAAGGTTTAAAAACAGCGTTAATCAACACCTTAGAACGCCAGTTGTTGTGGGACCTAGGTCTAGACCTAGCTTTTAAAAGGTATTTATGTGTTGTTGTGATACATATCCTAAACCCTATTACACAACACTTTTTATATAAAAAAAAATTAACAAACAAAACAACCGTTTTATTTGGACAATCCCTTCAAGATTTATATAATAAAGTTTTTCCAACACTTTTATATATCACTAAAAAAGCGTTTTTTTTTGTGTGGAAAATGTATTTCTCAATTTAATTAAATATTCATACGATTTTTCTACTTTCAAAGACCAATTTGACTGACGTATTTATAAACCTCTAACAAAATGATATCTTTTCTAAGACTAGTAAATGCTACACTCAAAAAAAAAAATGATGTAGATTTGATAAAATACTACAATTAAATTGTCACGATTGTTGATATGAAAATAGTTTATCATTGTTAAAATTGTTTTTAAATTTTTAAAAAATTAAGAAATTAGGTTAAGTTATCAATATGATAATTTGTTATGATATGCATAATTAATTGTTGATTAGTTGAATAATATTTTATCATGATTATAAACGTACGCTGTTGGCCGTCTATTAATAAAGAATTATAAGTTTGATGTAGTATTATATCAAATCTACATCATTTTTTTTAATGGGGACCGTAATTGCACTTGCACACAGCGAGCGAATATAATTTTAAATTATAGAAATTATTATCATATTTATAAAATTTAAAGATATGATAATAATTTCTATAAGTTTTAGATTTTTAAAAATACTTTTTATAAATAAATGTTCTTTCATTTATTAAAGGTATTTTTGAAAACTCATAGAAAAAAAGTTCTTAAAAGAACTATGTTGTAATACAAAATATTACAATAATGGCAATGTTATTACCATATAGATAAATTTTGTCGATTTGTACTGCATATACATACATCACATTAGGTCAATACTTAAGCGAATTATAAAAAATAAATTTAGTTGTGAGAAATCAAAAGACAAAAACCAAATAAATATTTTAAAACGATTTCTTAAGGCCATAAACTTTTATTAATATTATAATATATTTTTATCAATATTATAACACAAATATCATTGGATTTATAAATCGTTATGATGTTTTTAAACGATAATTTCATCTTTATAAATCGTTTTCAGATTGATAATTCATTATGAATTACTTTGAATTATAATTTAACTTAACAAAATAAGCGTTTTGCAACAACACCATAATAATTAAATATCAATATAATAAATTATTATCGAAACGACAAATACGAAATATTTTTTTTGAATTTTTGAAGAAATGATACTTGGTTTGATAATATTTTTTCACAATGATAATTTACTAGTTATAAAAATAGTATAATCAATTTTTATCACTAATACCTACGACTTTTTTTTGGGTGTACAGTAAAATCAAAAGTATAATCTTATTGCAAACTCACAACATTAAAGAAATCGATTTTAAAGTTTGTTCCCTTAAGGAATAGTAATCGTGACAGTATATGAACATTATCTTCGTACTTTCTTAGACGATGCTTTAATTCATGGTCATACATCGATAGAATGACTACCCATCTTTGCAGTTTGTAACCGCTATTGTTGGCGTTCTATTCATTGGAATAAATATTTCACGCAAAGCTTGAGAATCTGTCTATAGAGTCAAATAATCACCGTTATATATTTGTTGAATTTATTAACCGCAAAGATAACTGCCAATGCCTCACGATACAAAACAGAGTACTCGATATGTAAATATTACAGGACTCTCTATTCCCTTTACGACGTGCGATTTAACCGCACCAACACCATATGGACTGGCATTTGCTACCACAACAATGGTTTTTTCTGTATTGAAGAGTTCCAAAGCGCAATTTTTGATAATTAAATTTTTACATTTTTTAAATGTTGATTGATGTGAATCGTCGTCCCAATTATAATAACACCTTTTCGCAAAAAATGTTACAGGTCTCTTAACTCTGATGAAATAATAGCAATAAACCTTTCATAGTAATATAATAAGCCTAGGAATGATTGCAATTCGGGAACGTTGGTATGGGGTCGGAGCGTTGACAATGGCTTCGACTTTTTCGGAATTGGGAATTATACAGAATTCAGAAATTGTAATTAAATACAATACATAAACAATTTTCTAAACTAATGGTAAGTGGTAGTGTTCTCTTTGATCAAATCAGTTTATATAATCATCGTACACTTTTTTGATTTAGACACAATGACCACAGTCGAAGTGCATTCACTATCCTGTCCTGGTATTAGGGCACCAAGACGGTCTATTGCTAAATACGGACAGAAAAAAACCGAATGTCGTAATACGTATCAAATAGCAAGAACTGGAGCACGTGGGGTCATATTACATATTTTAAAAATAAATTACAAATCAACAAAAACTGATCCCTCGTTGACTAATCGTAAAAAAGAGATGTTCTCTTTGATGTTCTTAACTTCTAGCAGCCAATGTCAATCAAAACGATTTGATTATAACTTGTTATTACACAAAAAACAATTTAATCTATGGTAAAACCTTTAACTTTTCTAGAGCTGCTATTTAATAAATAACAACCTTTATTCAGATTAAAAACAATGGCTTTTGTTCAAATAATTTTCATTTGTATTATTTTTGCTTTATAATTAAACGTAAGAGTTATTTTTTTCACTTTATATTTTAAACATATATATTTTAAAATTATTTTATGCAACCAAAGTGTAACAATATGTCTACACTCCGAATAGCAATTCAATTCTTTTGTAAGTTTAGTATAAAGAATAAGCGTAATACTATGCAGTATTATTGTTACGGTATAGAAAATATGTTTATTTATTGTTACGGTATCATATCCTGATTTGAATAAAATAAATATGCTTATACGATATGATAATAAATATTATGATAAGCTGTTGTATGAAGTAAACTTGCTAATATTACATTGAAAAACATTTTCCGTTGTTTTTTACGCTTCTTAATGATATGCACAGGTTTTTGATATAATTGGCTCACGCTACTTTTCCAAAATATCTTACCAGTTGGAAAAGTAATGATGTACTGAAGTTCAAAACTATCTACTGGAAAGCACAACAATAAGTGGAGATATTAGATCAGTTGGAGAAATAAATCCTACCAGAATATTCTTTTGTTGGTTGTTAACAGATAAACAAGAACTGATTAATCTTGTTATTGATATAAACTAAAACCAAAAGATTTTATTATTTTGGCCAGATAACCATACTGGCCAGATAACCATTGGCAGCTTCAACATTTTGCAGAAATAATTAAATCTTACATAAAACTTTGTTGATTTTATGACCTCTTTAAATGGTTTTGGTAATATGGTTTTAGTGCTAAAATGCAGTAGCATTCGTTTGTATGGTAAATAACTGTATTACCATAATACATAGCAATTCAAAAAATTAAAAAGTAGCATACTTATAAATACCACCGGCAAATATTCATATTACCTTTTAAAAGAAAATATTTCCGTTTTTCATTTTATAGCAAAACAATGTTTTAGAATTCCATTATTACATTTTAGTTTTAATTCATTAATAATTACCTCCTTAAAGACTAAAACAAAAGTACAGGTGTTTTTACCGTATAATAATGATATTATTACATATTAAAAGCAAGCAAGAAATAACATTTGCAAACACAATAGCTTTAGAACATACATAAACTCATAAACTACCCATAATCAGACCATCAGCACCAACCCCAAACACATATATCTAATACTATGGATTCTGACCTTTTTTCTTTGCATTATTATTACAAGAAATGATGTAAGAAAGGTAAATTAAAAAACGAAATAGAAAACCATGGAGATAAATTTATTCTCTCTGATTTATAAGAAAAAAAAGAGGCTTTATAATAATACCATTTGTGCTTTCGGAATTATTAATAAAAAATTGGGTCAAGCACCTGACATTTTATTTTTCAAACAAAAACTCTATTATTTGGTTTTTAAAGTTATTACTTTGATCTAGTTTTGTGTTTAATATTATTACTAATATAAATTGGATTTGCTAATTTTTGTTAATTACTCCGGTCTGAAAGACCTAAGTATTACAATCTCGAGCCAAAAGTGAAAGTCTTAGCCCCACTTTTTTGAGCATTTTTCGGGGTTTTGACGTGAGGTTATAACGATTTTAAAAAAGCAAAAAATAAAATTTTTTATCCAATTTTTTGGAAAAACATGTAATTAATTATTTGTATGACATGAAATGTAATGGAACATTAATTTGATATGGAATATTTTATTGTTCTGTCCAGTTTCAGCTCCTCCCAATTTATAAGAACAGTTGGAAAATATCAAGTTGTTGCAGACTAAATGTAGTTTCTTAACAAAATTTGTAATTATTAGGGAGATGCTTCTTAAGTAAGTTTTCTTACGACTTCTGAACAACAGGAACAGTTGGAAAAAAAGTTTGAATTTTTGATTTTGTTATGATTTTCGGAATTTTGAAATTTCAATCTTTGATTCTTTTAAATTAATTTATTGCATATTTTTAGAATTTTATAAAATTTTTAATTTTTGATTTTATTATAATTTTTGGAATATTTTCTAAAATTTTGGGAAAACTTTGAATTTTTGATTTTGTAATAATTTTTGCAATATTTTTGGGATTATGAAAAAAGTTTCAATTTTTGATTTTGATTCTCCTAGATATTTTTGAACTCTCTTCAAAGAGGAGTTATTGATTTTATTTTAATTGTTGAAATTTTTTTAAATCAATTCAATCAATTCAATCAGGCCTCTTTTTTCAGTAACGTATTTATGTTTCGTGTTAGTTTTGTAATAAACTTCTACAGAGAGCACTTTAAGTACTCTCTGTAGAAGTTTAGTAATAGTACTTTTACAAAAAGTTTGATGTTTAATATACATTTCTGACCCATAACTAAAAGCAATGTCCTCGTAAAAGTCTTTTGCTGAAAACTATATAAAAATCCTTGACAAAGACCGAAGTCTTGACATCTCAAAACCTTGAGATTACTGCTCCTTTATATTTTTCATCATTAATTTATGGGAACAGTTATGTTCTACCAAACCGTATAGAAATCTATCAATTTAGATGAATTGTTGTTATAAGGTGTGGATTAGTACATCAAAGAACTAAATGGTTTTCAAATGACATGAAAGAAGTGGAGAGGGGTATGTCTAGCACATGTTGATTTGAAACTTCTTTAACTGTAGGTAATTTATTTATTTATTTACCTAATCAATTAAGAACTTGTAGTTCCAATACGATTAAAAATTACAAATATAATAAAAATTTACATCCACTAATTTAACTTTACCCCTGAACTCATTTCTCATAACATCAAGTCAAAAATATTAGCAACACTATTGAATAGTTTAACCCTCATGTTCATAGGCTTATTGCTTCTGAATCGTGTTCTGCGAAACTTTGTCACTAAAAAATCATGATTTCTCAAGTTTCTATTGGGATCACATAAATTTATACTTCCTAAAAGGTATGTACTGTCAATATATGATAAAAACAGATCACTAACCAAGACAACAAGAGCTCGTTTCCTACGAACTTCAAGTGCATCTAATGAAATAAGTTTATATTGTTTCATATAGTTAAGTAAAGAACGAATATTATCCCATGGAGATTTTTCAGTATTATAGACCGTCACAATATCGAATTAGTACCAGTAACAGATTTCAAACTATCCTCTCTTCTCACCAACAATAAAAACAAAATACCAGCAAACGATAAAAATGGAGTTTATCAAATTAATTGCCAAAACTGTAGCAAAAAATACATAGGATCAACAAAAAGAAAAATAATCACGAGATTTAAGGAACACACCAACATAAAACTAAACCACGACAAATCAGCAGTAGCAAAACATATATTGGATACAAACCACACAATAGATACCACCAACTTAAAATTAATTCAAGAAGTAAGAGACAACAGGAAATTGGAAATCATCGCATCATACCATATTCAACAACAAGAAGAAGATAGCCTCCTTAACAACGACAGAGTACCAATTTACAGTTCTTTGTTTACATTATAAAACTTTTATTGTTTTTCACTTTAATTTCTTTTTTATTAACATTTGAGAAATCCGTATTTTAATTTAATTTTTAATTTTTATTTTTTATTTTTAACGCCCATAACCACCTCTTATACCATCAAATATTTTGTTTTGTTTGATAATTAGTAAACCTAAACATTCTGTTTTGTATAAAAAAAAAAGAATTTACCTGTTAAGTACAGTTTGGTCATTTCGTTTAGTTTATAGAAACCTCTTCCCTGAAGAAGATCTCCTAGATATCGAAAATATATTTGGAAAAATAAAATAAAATATTAAAGTGATAAAGTCTTAGTTTCATTAAAAATTCAAAATAATTAAAATTTAAATTACACTTTAACTAGCTAAAAAAAAATTTAAAATTATAATTTAGTATTATAGAGCATGATATGGAGACTGGTCCTATTTATTACATCAATAGGACGCAAATTGATAGACTGCGCTCCAAGCGATACTATATACCAACTAGCTCTAGACCTATGAGCCCGAAAAAAAGATCTATAATTCCAGCACCACTTAACTGATAAGCACGCATTTCGGAAATATTCAGATAAAAAAAAATAAGAGGAAAAAGGAGAATCTGACGAAAAAAGGAGATTTTTAGTATCGATTGAAAAAAAACTTACTAAAACTTGAGTCGATACTAAAAATAAATTTTAAATTTAATCTCAAACTTGTTAAAATATATATAAACATCAACCAGAATAAGAAGAAGAAGGTTGTCCGATTTCAAAGAAAGAAAAAAATAATCGAAAATAAAAAAAAATAAGTAGTATTTTGTTTTTTTTTTTTTTTTTTTTTTAATAAAATGTGTTGTGTAATAGGGTTTAGAATATGTGTCACAACAACACATAAATACCTTTTAAGACCTAGGTCTAGACCTGGGTCCCACAACAACTGGCGTTCTGAGGTGTAGATTAACGCTTTTTTTAAACATCTGTGGGTTGAAGCCACCTGAGACTAAGTGTTCCGGCAAACTATTCCATTTGTACGCAGTTCGGACAAAGAAGTCTCTCTGCGATCTGCCAGTATGACAGCGCGGGATCTTTACCGTTTCACTGGTTGCGGCAGCCGATTGCCGAGTGGAACGGGGGTAAGAATAAGTCTGAGGCATGATGCCGCTGATTTCATCTGAGCACTGCTGATGACGATATTTGTAAAAAACAACGAGGTCAGCAACAGTGCGACGATGTTGTAGGGAATCAAGTTTTGATGTCAAAGTTCGATCACCTACAATTCGTATAGCTCGCTTTTGAACAGAGTCCAAGAGGGCCAAGATGGAAACAGAGGCAGCACCCCAAACTTGACAGCAGTACTCCATACAGGGACGAATATAGGACTTATAAACATGGAGCAATTGGTATGGAGTGAAAAATTTTTTGCATCTATTTAGGAGGCCGAGTTTTTTAGACGCGCTTTTTGCCATCGCCATTACATGATCGTTCCAGAGTAGGTCATTTGAAACTGCAACACCCAATAAACGAATGTTTTTACATTCACCTATTGGTTCATTACACATACTAAATAAAATATCTTTGGGGAACTCGGTCTTTAATCTGGAAACAATCAACAGCTGTGTTTTGGTGGAGTTGAAATTGACAAGGTTTTGGTCACCCCAGTCGGCGACTTTATTCAGGTCTTTGTTCACGTTTATGGCAGCGTCTCTCCGGGCAGGATTAATTCGTTCGTGCATTTTACCTTTTGAAGGAAGGGGCTCGAACGACTTGTGCAGAGTACTATCATCTGCAAAACTATTTATTGGGTTGCTGGTGATTTTCAACAATTCGTTGATATAAATCAAAAATAGGGTTGGGGACAATACTGAGCCTTGGGGTACACCAGCGTTAATTAGTTTAGACTCAGAAGAATATCCGTCTAAGGAGACCGAAATGTATCGGTCGGATAGAAAATTTTGAATCAGCTTCACAACATTGGGATGAAAACCGTACGCAACGAGCTTGTTGATTAAGTTGGCATGCCAGACTCGATCGAATGCCTTGGAGATGTCTAAAGCGATGACGTATGTTTCACCACCTTTATCAAGTATGCTGTTCCAACAATGCGCTACATAGTTTAATAGATCGGTAGTTGATCTTTTGTTTCGAAAACCGTATTGGCTGTCGGATATTAAATGATTTTCTTCCAGAAATTTTGAAATATGTGTATTAATATAATGCTCATAGACTTTGGATAGGACCGATAGTAAAGCTATTGGCCTATAATTTGAGATATCGGATTTTGGTCCCTTTTTGGGGACGGGCTGGACATTTGCCAACTTCCAGCACGAGGGAAATATACCAGATTTGTAGGATTGGTAGAATATTTTAGTTAAAGTAGGTGCAAGTTCTTTGGAAAAGGTTTTTAAAATAATGGGTGGAATATTGTCCATTCCTGTTGCTTTGTTGATGTTTAACCCCTTTAAAAGTTTAGCGACTATTTTGGGTTTGAAGTGAAGTTCATTCATATTAACTCCTGAAGACTGGATTTGGGGTATTTCTTTAGGAGTTTCCAAAACAGTGGAGTTCAGAGCAAAGCGTTCAGCGAACAAGTTAGCTTTTCTTGCGGGATCATTGACGATTAAATCACCATCAATAATAGGGGGAATAGAAAATTTTGTACCAGAATTTAAAGAATTAATGGCACTGTAGAAACTCTTGTCAGAAACAGACATAGACGTAAGTTTTGAGGCTTTCGCTCTGTCAATTTCGGACTTTTCGTTTGAGATAATCTGATTAGATATTTTGTTGGCCTTTAGATATTGGGATCGATTAGTGGGAGTTTTGTTATGAATCCAAATATTAAATGATCTACGTTTGTTTCTAAGTGCCGTTTTGGCAGCTTTCGAATACAAGTATTTTTGTTTGGGTTTTACTATGGAGAAAGGGACAAATTTATTGATAGCAAATTGGATGGTTTCTGTAAAGTTTTGAGCAGAAACATTTACATTGTCAGTGTAAAAACAATGACGGTCGAAAGGGAAACCATGGAAAAAATTTTGAAGACCACTCTTATCCATTTTTGAGTAGTGAAATATTTTACGGGGTTTGGGAGCTGTAGTTTTAAGTAAATCAGTTTTGATAACTGATGAGATTAAATAATGATCAGAATTTCCAATACTACCTTTCGCAACATCGACACTCGTAATATCTGGCATTGTGGTAAGATAGAGATCTAGTAGAAAACTATTATCACCGCCATTACGGGGAGTGAAAGTCGGGCTTTTAACAATTTGGAATAGGCCCTGAGACGCGGCAAAAATTTCTGCCAGTTTTCCACTATTGTCAACATCGTCGGTCGATTTGGAGAATTCCAACCATGATTTGTTGTGGACGTTGAAGTCACCGGTAACGATAACTTCACAATTAGGGGACTTTGCTCTAATCTCGTCCATAATTTTTGTCAGTATATTAAAAAAGTTTGGGTTACGTTTGTTGGGGGACCGGTATAAAGCTATTGTAAAAAAAGTCATTTCTGGAAGACAAATCTTTAAAACCATTGTATTGAAGCCGTCACCGTGTAGTTCAAAATTTGGAAAGCGCGTGTACGCAACACTCTCATGAATGAATGCGCATACGCCCTGATGGAGTTTGAAAGCTGATTCGAGCCTATATTTGGAATTAAGCGATTCTATAAAGAGAAAATTTTCAGAAACTTGTGTTTCTGTAAGGAATAGAATGTTCGGTTTGTCGTGCTCAAGATGATGTTGCACGTGGTCATGGTTAGCGTTCAATCCGCAGATGTTTTGAACATGTATTTTAAAATTTTTTATTGATTCATATATGTTTTGTCCCTGCAAATTCCGTGGACATGCCGCTTTATGGGCGGGTGGATTGCGCAAATTTGCTTTACCACTTGCAGACTTATTTTTTTTCGGTTGTACTGCCATATATATATCAAAATGTTTATTTTTATTTTTTTGTGTTTTATTTTAAAATGCATAACTAAGTAAAAAATCCTATCATACTACAAAATATGACATATGCCAATATTTCATGATAAGATGAAGAAATAATAACAAAATAATAAGTGAAAAACAAATTGTGAGAAATTTGCAGAAAACAAAACAAAACTAAATGCCAATATCCAGCTGATGCAGCGCACCCCAGACGCACCGCCCACCACCTCAACCGAGGCACAAAGCCCACACATAACTACGTGTTGGTTCGATTCCTCGGAAGAGCTAATGAGCGGTACCGCTACGGAACGCTGCCCAGCTAAGACTGGAAGTGCTGCCGTTGACTAATTAAAGTTCGTCCGCCAGCACCCTAAGATATCATCTTGGCTAATGACATCTCCTGCCATTGCCAGTGGTATGTGATATCTCACGCTAACTCATATGTCAATGGCAGGGACTGGAGTACGCAGGGTAGTCAGACCCGTAGATCAACATTGATCATAATCGATCAAAATCGATCCCTCCTGCCGAGTTTTATTTTATTTTTGCATGTTTTCTTTATAGAGACAAAGTAGGGGTAAAATACGACAAAATACGCTGAGTATGTGTTAGTATTTATTAAAATAAAAGTGAAGTAAGGATAGAACGCGTACAGTTACATATATAATTGGTGAGATTTTATTATTCTTTATTAGAAAATTATTTGGTATTTTATATTTATTGTTGTTATTGTTATATTTTATTGTCTACCAGGCGGTAGACAGGTAAAATTTTACCTTTTATTGCTTTGACTTTATTGCTTTGTGTTATTGCTTTGTTATTATTTTAAAGCTTAAATTTGTTTTGTATTGCCTGGTAGCAAAAAAAGTAAAATTTCGTTTTAGTTATTGGTAAGAATTACGAATTCATCACTTTGTCTGTGTTCTTCAATTTTGCTAGTGTCTTTTGTGTTCCCATTTTTTTGCTTTTCCCTTATCGTGCAACTGTTGCATAAGGCCTGCTGTCGTGTTTTTGAGATAGGAATACCCAGTTTTTTAGCGAAGTTGAGTGTTGAAATTTCGGCCTGGCCGAATCTCAGTTTCTATACCTGCAAAAGCAAAGGGTAAGTTTTTGTCTCTACAAAATGGCAGCAGAGTGAACCAACAGCTTAGAATTGACTTCACCAACATTACAGGTCTCAATTCGAATTTAAACGAGGTTCATCACTACATCGAAAAAAATAAACCTGACATATTGTTTCTTACCGAAACAATTGTCAGTGGCAAAGCATCGAAATTGGATCTCGATAAATACCGGATACCTAGTTATGAATTGGAACATTCCTTTTATAAAAAGCCTGTGTATTTATTCGAAATTCTTACGAGTTGAACTCTAAGCACCATAATTCTGTAGCGATAAAGATCTCAGGTGTTGATGAAACTACGTTTATAATAGGATTATACAGATCCCCAAATTCCACCCCAGGATGTCCCTTTTTCGATCAAATATCGGCTAGTCTAGACAAGATTACCACGGACTACCCCAAAGCAAGACTGGCCATTCTTGGAGACTTTAATATTCATAATAAAGAATGGCTTAAGTATTCATCGCGCACTGACGACGTAGGAAGACAAACCGAACTGATACTCGCAGATTATCACGTTTTGATGCAAATGATAGAGTGTCCCACTAGAATCTCAGATAATTCACATCATAACAATAATTTGCTGGATCTGTTTTTGACAAACGAACCGGGCACTACGATGACAAAAGTCGAACAACCCCTCGGAACATCGGACCATTTACTAATATCAGCAATAGTGCATTTTACATCACCGACACAAATTAAATCAAATCCTCGTCGTGTTTGGAATTATAAACGCGCTGACTGGGAGGGACTGAGAAATTTTTATGATGAAACACCTTGGAAAACTATATGTTGTGTTGATTAAGATCCTAGCACATCGGCAATAAGAATTTCTGAAATCATAAAAGAAGGAATGCGGCGGTTTATTCCAAATCGATTAATCACTCCTAAAACTGAGCCTTGGTTCACACGGGATGTTGATGAGGCAGTAAGGAATAAACGCAAAGCATTCAAGACGTATAACGCCAATAAAACTCCTGAAACCCAAAGCGCATATAAATAAGCCAGAAATATTAGTAAATACAAAATAGACTTGGACAAAGACGCGTTTATCCAGAAGAAAGCAAAGAAATTCGCCGAGCACCCAGCTGACTCACGTAGATTCTTTCAGGCAGTTAAGTTAGTCCAGAACAATTTTACTCGATCCTCTATTCCCACCTTAGTTCTGAATGACATTCCTGTGAGTGACTCGAAAGAGAAGGCGGATCTTTTGGTTCGTATTTTTGCAGAAAACTCAATCATAGTTGAACCTCCCAATTCTCCCACACTCATTTCCCCAGTTGTAACGAAAATGAAACCAATTATTTTTCGTTGCAATATTGTACGGAAAATGCTTCTTTGTATTAATATCAACAAATCTGCTGGCCCCGACGGTATGCCACCCCTCATTCTTAAAAACTTTGCTAGGCAACTAGCTCCAATTTTAACAAAACTTTTCTTTTTATTTTATAAAACCGGAATATTTCCCGATTCTTGGAAGCTGGCCAGCGTTCAACTCATATCTAAGAAAGGCAGTAACATAGACCCTAACAATTATAGACCAATTGCAATTCTGTCGGTTTTGGCCAAAGTATTTGAAAAATATGTTAACTACAATCTAATAGATTATTTGGAAATGTCGCGAATTATTGATGGTTTTCGTAGAAGTCATGCAACAGGTGATCTGTTAGCCTACATATCCCATCTCTGGAACAAACCGCTGGAAAACCATGGCGAAACATTCAGCATTTCACTTGACATTTCTAAAGCATTTGATAATGTGTGGCATAAAAATCTCATAGCTAAATTAAAATCTTATGGCATAGACCATCTTACTGTCTCATGGATTCATAGTTTTCTTACAGGTCACCAATTTCAAATTAATTTAGATGGTATCACATCCAATATTTTCACAACCAATGCTGGTATTCCCCAAGGTTCAGCACTCTCACCAACCTTGTTTCTTTTATATATCAATGATTTATTTATTTCTACAGTGCACCCAATCCATAGTTTTGCTGATGACAGCACATTGCATGCATCACATGCATCTCCTAGATTTCGATCTCATACTGCAGTTACCACTGATAGAGAGCTGCTAATTGATTCTATCAACAAAGACCTGGATCGTATAATGGAATGGGGTGATCGTAATCTAGTTTCATTTAATCCAACAAAAACCAAACTTTGCCGTCTTTTGCGAATAGAGCGACATAAAAATTTCCCTATTAAGATAACCCATGAGGAATTGCGTGAGGTTGAATCAGTTAGACCTATTGGAGTGGATATTCAAAATAACCTGAAATGGAATAAACATGTGTTCAATCTCGCTTAATCTGCAATGCAAAAGCTAGGATTCTTGAGTCGATGTAAAAAGTATTTCAATCCCGATCAAATTTTTCTAATCTTGAAGTCCTTTATTCGTCCATGTAGGGAGTACTGCTGTCATGTGTGGGGAGGCGCTTGTCAGTCAACAATAAAATGTCTAGACTCTGTACAGAGAAAAGTTATACGGTTAATTGGTAATAAAAAACTAACGGAACAGCTTGATTCACTACAGCACAGAAGAAATGTGGCTGAATTGTCAATCTACTATAAATATAACTTTAGCGAATTTTCCTCTAAGGGGTTTCTAAAATTATAGAAAAGTGGTTTGATTGTCCTACGCCTGTTTTGCAGATAAAATTGGACTTATTTCGGTTATTTTCAACAAGAGGAAACAATGAAGAAATCAATAAACGATGAGGATCTTGGAAAGGATCTAATGGGTTAATTATCTCATACTCAAGCCATTTCAGATTCTCCAGAGTGGAGGCCGAATTCCGTTTAGGTTTTTGATGCTGTCTCTCCACATTGGATATCTGGCGTTGAATTCACCCCCAGAACTACCACATCGCGTGCTTTTAGTATGTTAGCAAGTTTATTTAATTCAGGTGTTAGTTTTGCCTCCCAGTTTCCTTGAAAATAGATTGCTCCTAAAAGTAGGGTTTTATTTCTGCAGAATTCTCCATTGAAGTTATTTTCTATGAGGGTGCATGATATAATGTCACTTAGGAAAGAATTCGTTTTAAACTTTACATTATCTCTGAGAAAGATAGCCAATGATGCTGTCGTTTCTATTGTCGTGAATTTGTCAACTTGAAACCTATGTTTTTCGTTGAGATGTGTTTGCGATATTAATGCAGCGAAGGGAGAGGTGTCTTTCAAAAATTCGCGAAATTGATATCTTTTGTGGTTAGGAATTAGAGAGTTTACGATCTGTGCAATCACCCGGACGCAGGCAGACATAGTGTGTCTAATGTTGTGTGATAGTCATTACAAATTGGAGAAATGAGGCCGCCTCATGTGCTTCATCTTTAATATTTTTGTAAGAGGTTCATATATTCCTACATTTTTATATCAGATCACCCAGAAACATATTGAACAGTGTTGTGATCACAATTCTGCATTCTCTAACTAAATTATTACCTGATCTACATTAAGCAAGTTTTTCGTTTAACGCTCAATTAAATAATCAGTTGCACATATAAAGAATCTTTTGATCACCCATCCAACCTGTATTTTTCTGATTACGCACCATCTGTGTCTGGATGTTGTTATTATTACATTTTTTTCATTGTTTTGATTTAATTTATGTACATACAAATCAAAACAAATGAAATACAAATGTAATAAATAACAGAATTATAACTTTTCTTTATTTTTGCGTTAGACTGAAAAACAATACAAATGATATTCTCTCGTAAATGTTCTCTATTCTTTGGCGCTTTAATAAAACTTGTTGTCGGTTTCAAAAGAGAAACTAATGAGAGGGACGAGTAATAATGAAGCAACTTTTGTCCTTCTTTAGCATAAATCAAAAAATAATATTTATACTGCACATTTTGCTTAATTTTTGGTCAGTTGGTGTTACAGTTTGGAAATAAAATTAATAAAAATCAATTTTCTCTAATTTGGGATCAAACAATAATATGGCGATTCAGTTGATAATTAAAACTAAAATTCCGCGTTGGTGATAATTTTTTGAAATCTGTTTTGATATAATTTAAGATTGAAATCATGCCGGTAAAATAAATAGTTCGGTTCGTGTAATGGTCAAAAAGTGTTAAACTTTTGTTTCCGAAAACACAGTTTTCGTTGATTAAATGACTTTGAATTCTATTCAAAGGTCGGTTGAATTCAGTTTCGTGGTTATAATTCGATACACCACCAAAATTTAACCAAAATGTTGAAAATTTTTGTAATTAAAAGTTTGGGTGCTTATGAAAACACGAACAATTATAACTAGAATATTATAATAAATAACAAAAAATAAGATTGTGTTAAATTTTAGTTCGTTGTCACGTGAACAGTTAACCATAAATTTAAGTGTAGATCATGTTAATGCTTGACAAAAGAAAATTTAATAATAAAAAAGGGATTGTTTTTTTTCAATAAGCTAAATAAAGATACAGAAAACCTTATATTTCGTTTTCTTTTTATTTTGAGTGGTGGTGCTATAATTGAACTAACAAACCTAAGATCATATCTAGCAACATAGTTCTGGTTTGCTTACTGTAAACAAACAAAAAAACAGGAAAATAAACAATAAGTGAAAATAAAAGTAAAAAATAATAATAATAAAAGTAATATTGCAAAGCCCAAAAAAAAAAACAAGTGAGGAACTGGTGGGATATTGAAGATCGTACGTCAAGACATCTACTTCGTCATATGTCAACCATCTGGACTAACAAGGATTCCATTGCAACACTCTATACATTATTAAAGTAAGATTTTCTATTATATATGATTGTCTTTTCTTTTCATATACGTATTACTATAAACATTATATATAACAACTTTAAAGTTGAGGTCGATATGACCAGATAAATAGTTTTTTTCACATAGAGGTTTTTTTTTTCTGGCAAAGGCCATATTAGGTCTTTTTTACTTTTATTTAGGAATTCTTTAATTTAAATCCCGGATAATAACGGTGTATCAGACAACGTTATAAAAACATTGGCGTCGAAACACGAACTTATAACGGGAAATTGCTCTCGTTATATATAAATTATATAAATATATTTGAATATTCCGGTTCCCTTTAAATTTATTTTCAATTTTTTTGGAATATTAGATTTTTTCCATACAGTTATATGTATATAACTTTTTTTTTTCGATTGATATTTTGTTTTGTTTGAATATTTTTTATTAATTAACGGAATCGAAGTTGGAATTTGTCCTATTAAATTTTTTTTGAAGAATTTTTTTAAAATGTTTGCAAAAAAGCGTGGTGTTCATCATAGGAAAGAGACAGAGCCTCGCTTCAGAACACCACTCTATAGAAGAACGAGGCCGTGGCTGCCCGATCAGCTTCCTTTCTGGTCCAAGGAAGAGCTGGCTGATCCCGGTCCAGGGTTGGATGGACCTCCTCCCCCGAGTTTTGAACCAAAAATTCTAACAAAGTGGGAGGAGCCTGATCCAGCTCTGGACAGGGATATAACCAAAGAACAGTGGAAAGCTCTGGCCAAAACCATGAAGATATTGGTAGAAGATCTACCTCCTCCTATGACCGGGGTAAGAAGAAGGATGTTGGCCAGGAGAAAGAAGAACGAAGCCCGGAAGAAGGCTGAGAGGGCAGCCCTGAACTTCGCAGCAACAACGGTGGACAAAATGAAGCTACCTAAATCAAAACCTAGCCTATCTGATTCTGATTAAGAGTCAGATGGTTGTAGCACAGTCCACCACACATTGGTTCCTCTAACAAAGTATCCAGGAGAGCTTAACTCTCTTAACATGTTTCGCTGGTTGAGGGTCGCCTCTGCCTAAAGACATGCGATCACCAGATGGATTTTTTTTTTCATTAATATAAATTTCATTTAGTTTTCCTGCCCGAGATATGATGCGGACTTCGCTGGACGTGGTTTTGCAAAAGTGAAGAGATACCTGTTGGTGTTAGTCTCGCCTAACCAAACAGGATCTCTTCTCCAGAGCTTAACCACTCCCCTGCAAAAGCGAAGCCGCATTCATATCTCCACCCTGCTGGGAAGAGCCAAAGCTCAACCTAGCCTCCCTTCAAAAATTTTAATGGGGTCAAATCCATCCATCACCGACAAACAATAGTAAATTTAATTTTTTGTAGTACAGACGGATCTGTAGGGTGGAACTCTATACTGGTCCACTCTCAGCAATGATATTAGCGTTAATGTTTTCTTATATTTTTTTTCTTAGCTTTATGGATGATTGAACACAGCATATGATTTTTTGTTGAAACAGATGTTTAGGCTGTATCTTAAAACAATGCTGAGTTCTTTTCATCATTCGGGAGGATACTAGAGTGTAGATTTTAGGATTTTAGACCTATTTTTATTCTAGACCTCACATATCAGTGCTGAGGAGAGATCGCGAGCTCGATTTTCCAATCCACTTCTGCTACTACAATTTCTTAAACTTTTTATAATACAGTCAATCGGTATGGGCTTTGCCTGGAAAAGAATCTCTAACTCATTAAATAAAATAAATAAATAAATACCTTTTTGATATTGATAAATAAATAAATTATCATTTAAATAAATAAATAACAAATATTTTTTTTCTGATATTATTATCATAATAAATAAATAAAATTAATTAAATAATTTTGATATTTTCTATAATTAATTAAATAAAAATTTTGATATTTTTTATTAATAAATTAAATACTTTTTTTCGTTTAAATAATTAAATAAATATTCCGATATTTTATATAAATAAAATAAATATTTTGGATATTATTATTAAATAAAATAATAAATATTTTTGAATATTTCAAATAAATAAATAAATTATTATTTAATAAATAAATAAATAACAAATAAATATTTTTGAATATTTTTAAATAACAAATAAATATTAAACCAATTATTTCTATAAATAACTTCTAAATAAATATTTTTTGATAAATAAACATTAGGTAAAAATACAGATATAAATAAATAAATATTTTTTCTGATAAATAAATAAACATTTTCCCTTTTTGGAAAATTTACTAGATATATTTGTTTATATATATTTGTATAAATTAACTAAAAATTTTAAATTTAGGTAACCCTGTAAAAGAAGGACAAAGGTTGTTTCATTATAATACGTCTCTGCTAGTCGCGGGTTACGCTTTTTGGTCGCGTTTTTACAATTTATTGTTGGTCACGTATTTTTATTATTGGATCGCGTTTGTATTTGTTTGGAGATACTGGTTGATTCATTTCTTTTTGTTACGAACATTGCAGGGTGTGGTCTTGTTTTCGCTTTTCATAATCGTATTTGGGTTTTGTCTGGTAATTGGCAATTGTTTGCGAATCTTTTTTTAGAAATCGTTATAATTATTTTTTTTTTGACAACAAAAGAAAATGTCAAATTTACCTTTAGATCATCCATTTTTCGGTCTCGAACAATGCGAACTGTGGGTTGAATGTTTCCTCCGAGACATCCAGTACAACAGCGAAAACTGGATACAACGATTAAGTGATGCTGTTCGAAATTCGGCTATGCCAGTGTTACAATCACACGCTTCTAATGCTAAAGAAGAAAGCGAAATGATCGTGTCAGCAGCGTTATTCTTGGCTCGTGAAGTAAGGTGTTTGGTGGCTCCAGTACCACAGAACGTATTAAAAGGGTTAATAAACAGAATAACCCATTATGTGGATCGAAACAATCGTATCAATAACGTGGAAGCGTTAACTGATGCCACTGAATACGCAACCAAGATACTGTCTCAGACTTTTAGGACCATCACGGCATTGATAATGGGACCAGAAGGAGGAGCAATAAGGAAGGATGTACCGGCTCCTGCAAACTTAGATGAATCATTCCAAGGAGTGTTCGCAAGATCAACTCCGAATCACATGGAACCACTGGGTGACCTGATTGACGATATGACAGGCCGTCAACGAAGAGCGCGTCTTCCACAACAAGCCAATGATGTACAGCAGGAACAGCTTGGACCAGCAATACCACTGGAAGAACTGTTCAACGACATTAGGATAGCGCCACCTCCTTACCGTTCAGCTAGAGTTTCAGCAGTGCCAGCTCAAATACAACCGCATGAAGGGTACCAACCAAATAGGTATTTGAGTCAATTTTTCTCTAATTGGCTTCCTTACTTCTCTGGAGACGGGTCCTCACCTGATGCTCATGAGTTTTTCCATCTGGTCGAAGTAGCTGCACGAAGGGATCGGGTGACTTTTGATGATTTAAAGTCAATCGTTCCCCGATATCTCCGTGGAGCGGCTGAAAGACATTATATTAATCTGACCTATGAGTATCGGGTGGTGACCTATCCCATACTGAGAGAAGCTTTATTAAACACGTTTGGTACCCTTACCGATGATAAAGCGGTGTTAAAGGTATTGCTGAGCCGTAGGCAGAAAAACAAGGAAAGCGTTTATGATTACATAATCTGCATGAACAACCTGAACAGTAGATTGATCCGGCCGTATGATCCACGCGATCTGATAGACATAGTTCGGGACGGTTTGTCCGTGGAACTTAAAAACGCCACCATGATAGCAGAGTTTGCTTCTCTTGAAGACCTGCGTGTGATGTGCCAAAAATTTGAAAAATTTTGGGCATCATCACCCGTAGCGTCAAGGACAGGTGGGCAACCTCTGCTACCACCGACAAGAACAGCTGGTCAATACCGGATCAGCGAAGTCACACCTTCAGATGAAGATGAAACAGGTCCATCGAATTACATAACAGCTCCATCTAAGTATAATACTGGTCCAGAAAACTACTCAACAGGTTCATCAACATATGTAGACGCCTACAATGCACCACCCAGAATTCTGGCCAGACCTACAAATACCAATAAGTCTATCCTGCCACCACCACCTCCTAGGACTGATCATCAGATTTGCAGCAGATGTAAGGATATTGGTCATTCAATTTATAACTGTCCTCAAAAGCTGTACTGTTACAGATGTGGTAAGGCTGATACTATCTCTACTAAATGCACCAACTGTCATCCATCGCTTCATTTAAACTCTCGGGCGGGAGTACAGAACTCGCGTGCTGTGCCCCCAAACCCATCCTTGAGTCCGCGAGGTCGTTTGAGAGATGCATCAACCACCACCGAAGAAGATCTTTTGCCACCACAACACCCAAAATGAACAAATCTGCTTCATTTTCAACACCATTTCCGGTTCGTCGGAAAAATAGATCTATAAAACGTATCGAACGTTCGCGCAATTACTTCAAAAAAAGAAAACTCTTAAATAAAGCGTGTGTTTCTTCGATCATTTATCGGGTAAATGATCCAAGGCCACACCTTTATATAAACATTTTTAATAAAAAAGTTTATGGACTTCTAGATAGTGGAGCCTCTATCAGTATTCTGGGAAGAAATTCCCTAGAATTATTAAGGAACGCCGGCATAACCTACAACAAAATGTTTTCTGCCATCCGCACTGCAGATGGAACCCGTAATCATATTTTAGGTTATGTGGATGTTCCGATAAATTTCAATGGCTCATCGAAACTCTTTCGCTTTCATGTTGTCCCAAGTCTGCATGAGGAACTCTACCTGGGCATCGATTTTTGGAGGGAATTTGGTATCACCCCTTCATTTGTCAGTGAATTGACACTAACTGAATCTACCAACAGCTTAACTCATGATCTAAACCCTGACCAGCTACAAGAACTGGAGAAAGTCAAGGATTCTTTCCCTTCTTTTGAGGCATTAGGACTCGGCAAAACATCTTTGGTTGAACATGTCATCGATGTTGGGGATAGTGCACCTGTGAAACAGAGGCATTACCCCACATCGCCGGCAGTTCAACAAAAGATTTATGCTGAACTAGACCGGATGCTTCAATTAGGAGTGATTGAAGAGAGTTCTGACAGTTCTTGGTGCTCGCCAGTGGTTTTAATACAAAAATCTTCTGGAAAGAATCGTTTATGTTTAGATTCAAGGCGTGTCAACGCACTGACCAAAAAGGATGCTTACCCACTTCCATTAATCGATGGCTTGTTGGGCCGCCTAAATAGTACGAGATACATAAGCAGTATTGATCTCAAAGATGCGTTCTGGCAAATTCCTTTGTCAGAAACATCTCGAGATAAAACAGCCTTCACAGTGCCTGGACGACCATTGTACCAATTCAAGGTTATGCCTTTTGGTTTGTGCAATGCTCCCCAGACAATGTGTCGGCTGATGCATAAAGTGATACCTCACAAGTATCATGAAAGTGTCTTCGTCTATTTAGACGACCTACTGGTGGTGTCCTCAACATTCGAGGGACACATGGAACTACTGTCTACAGTCTCTACTCTTTTAACTAATGCAGGATTAACCATCAATCTGCAAAAAAGTAAGTTCGTGCTGCGCGAAGTAAAATATTTGGGTTTTCTGGTTGGTGAAGGTGGATTAAAAACGGATCCGGAGAAAGTACGAGCGATTGAGGAATATCCAGCTCCAACAACTGTCAAGCAGATTCGTCGGTTGCTAGGTATGGCAGGATGGTATCAACGATTTATACCAAATTACGCTAGTGTTGTTTCACCTATTACGGATCTTCTGAAAAAAGGTCCCAAACGACTGAGATGGACTGATGAAGCTCGAACTGCGTTTAACAATCTAAAACATCTTTTAACAGTAGCTCCAGTTTTAATTAACCCAGATTATGGAAAAGAATTTTTCATCAGATGTGATGCAAGCATCACAGGTGTAGGAAGTGTACTGTACCAATTGGATGATGAAGGCCATGAGTGTCCGATAGCTTTTATGCCTAAAAAGCTAAATAAAGCACAACGTAATTATTCAGTGTCTGAGCTTGAGTGTCTTGCAGCGATTCTCAGCGTGAAGAAATTCAGAGCCTACGTGGAGGGTCACAAATTTACTATTGTGACCGATCATTCAAGTCTAAAGTGGTTGATGTCACAAAAAGACTTGAGTGGTCGGTTAGCTAGATGGAGTTTAAAGCTCCAACATATGGATTTTTCTATTATACATAGTAAGGGGACCCAAAACGTAGTACCTGATGCTCTGTCTCGTATACATGACGACACGTCTGAAGAATTTGCTGAAGCACTCGCTCATATTGATGACACAATTAAAATAGATGATGGAAGTTATCGGCACCATGAGTACACTGATATGATAGCCAAAGTACAATTGTCTCCCCAAGATTTTCCAATGGTGAAACAATTGGATGGTAAGCTATACATGCGTATAGAACCTAAAGCTGATGCAGTACCTAACGATTTGCCTGTGTGGAAACTTTGGATACCAAAACCTTTAACTATTAAATTGATCAAGGAACATCACGACAATTGTATAGCTGCTCATGGAGGGGTAAAGAAGACCTTGGTGGGTCTTCGGCGTCTCTACTACTGGCCGGGCATGGCATCCCAAGTTCATGACTATGTCGTGTCTTGTGATGTCTGCAAACAATCAAAGGCAACAAATCAGATATTGCGTCCACCAATGCAATCCCGATTTATAACAGATAGACCATGGCAGCGTATATATATTGATTTTTTGGGTCCGTATCCCAGATCAAAATCCGGGAATACTGTTCTTCTGATTGTACTTGATCATTTGTCAAAATTCGTATTAATCAAACCACTCAGAAATGCTACTTCACCTTCTGTGAATACATTTCTGCGAAATGAGGTTTTTCTAACTTATGGTGTTCCAGAGTTTGTACACAGCGACAACGGTAAACAATTCCTCAGTAATTCTTTTCAAAAACTATTGTCTGAATTCAACATTACACATATTAAAACGGGAGTCTACAGTCCTCAAAGCAACGCTTCGGAAAGGGTCAACAGGTCTATATTAGCTGCGATTAGATCTTATATAAAAGGTATGCATAATACGTGGGATTCTCATCTGGGAGATATAGCTTTTGCACTACGTTCTGCAGTACATAGCACAACACTTCATTCTCCATACTACGTGTTGTTCGGTCAACATCCGGTGTCCGATGGCAAAACTTATTCAACTCTTCGAACTTTACATAGTCTTGGTGAACCAATTGACATGGACCTGGATCATACAGACCAATTATCGATCGTTAGAACCCGCATAAAAAAATATATGGAAACAGCTTTTGCGAAGTCTCAACAACACTACAATTTGCGTACGCGACCTCGAACATTCGAGCCACAACAACGAGTCTTGGTACGACAACATCACCTAAGTGATGCAGCAAACAAATTTTCGGCCAAGCTGGCTCCGAAATTTCTACCGGCCATTATAGAAAGCAGGGTTGGTAACGTATTGTACAAATGTACAAATTTGGATGGTAAGTCCATCGGGACTTTCCATGCCAAAGACATAAAAATTTGAAAAATTTTAAATACCTAT
Source organism: Diogma glabrata (assembly GCA_963693315.1). NCBI lineage: Eukaryota > Metazoa > Arthropoda > Insecta > Diptera > Cylindrotomidae > Diogma > Diogma glabrata. Next base: position 322,829,703 of record OY856186.1, on the reverse strand, counting down.
AGAATAGCTCTCTGTTAATTTATTTCTTGTAATCGTTTTCATCTTTTTTTTATTATTAATTATTATTAGTTTTTTTCCTAACTTTAATTGATTTATTACAATTTCTCACCTTGGTTGTTCTAATAAATCATCCACTATGCTTAACATATTAACATTTTCGTGTTAGATGTGATCCGCTTAAGACTTTGTCTGCGGTTATCTGACTCTACCTTGAATTAGCTTACCCTCCCCATTCATTTTTTTTATTAACTTTCAAAAATTTCTACTATTTTGCTAGATAGTCTTCATCGCTAACAATAGTAATGCTGTCTCTCATTGCCTGAAATTGAATTTTGGTAGTTGAGGGCACTGTTCAGTAAGAGTATTAGGTAGTTCTGTTTTTTTTCTTTAGTTTTAGTTTTTTGGGAAATTTGATGTACGTAGAAAGAGATTATCAGGCTCATATCTGTCATCAGTTCCACATACAATTACTGAGCAGGGCTCTCAAGTATGGAATTTCGGTTGACGGTCGTGATGGTCAACATTTTTTATTCCTTTTTATTACCATAGCACCTACCTTTAATTAAATAATCTCATTTACCTGTAACTATTGCTTGACTCAAATTACCAACTCTGTGCTGCAGCTTGGGGGTTGTTGAAGTGCCAGGACCCGGTGTGTCTCAACTGGGGAACTTTACTGCGAGACATGTTAGGTTATACAATCTTAATACAGTGGACCAACAAACCTTTTGCTTCATCGGTCAAGAATATAGGATGCAGATGAAAGCAAACAATTTAAATACAATAAATGAATTATTTTTTTTATTACAAACTACAACATACATCAAAATTCATTTAGTTTTCCTGTCCGAGATGTGATGCGGACTTCGCTGGACGTGGTTTAGCAAAAGTGAAGAGATACCTGTTGGTGTTAGTCTCGCCTAACCAAACAGGATCTCTTCTCCAGAGCTTAACCACCCCCCTGCAAAAGCGAAGCCGCATTCATATCTTCACCCCGCTGGGAAGAGCCAAAGCTCAACCTAGCCTCCCTTCAAAAATTTTAATGGGGTCAAATCCATCCATTATCGCCAACCAACAATAGTAAATTTTTTAAAAAATTACAAATACAACATATACCAAATTTCATTTAGTTTTCCTGTCCGAGATGTGATGCGGACTCCGCTGGACGTGGTTTAGCAAAACTGAAGAGATACCTGTTGGTGTTAGTCTCGCCTAACCAAACAGGATCTCTTCTCCAGAGCTTAACCACTCCCCTGCAAAAGCGAAGCCGCATCCATATCTCCACATTGCTGGGAAGAGCCCAAGCTCCACCCAGCCTCCCTTCAAACATTTTTATGGACGTAGCAAATCCATCCATCGCCAACCAACAATAGTAAATTTACTTTATTAAAAAAGTACAACATACATCATTTTCAATTCATGCATTGTGGTTGTACAACATCTACAATTTCAAATCTTTCACCACGTTACACAACATCTTACATTATACTGAACGTCTGGTTGTCTTGGGAGAAACATTCAATTCATCAATTCGAATATCTTTTCTAAATGACATCATCGTGATCATTTTCTTTTATTAATCCTTGCTAATTACCATATCTGCTACCTAGCGGCGGTTAACAAAACTCTGTTGTGATCACAATTCTGCATTCTCTAACTAAATTATTACCTGATCTACATTAAGCAAGTTTTTCGTTTAACGCTCAATTAAATAATCAGTTGCACATATAAAGAATCTTTTGATCACCCATCCAACCTGTATTTTTCTGATTACGCACCATCTGTGTCTGGATGTTGTTATTATTACATTTTTTTCATTGTTTTGATTTAATTTATGTACATACAAATCAAAACAAATGAAATACAAATGTAATAAATAACAGAATTATAACTTTTCTTTATTTTTGCGTTAGACTGAAAAACAATACAAATGATATTCTCTCGTAAATGTTCTCTATTCTTTGGCGCTTTAATAAAACTTGTTGTCGGTTTCAAAAGAGAAACTAATGAGAGGGACGAGTAATAATGAAGCAACTTTTGTCCTTCTTTAGCATAAATCAAAAAATAATATTTATACTGCACATTTTGCTTAATTTTTGGTCAGTTGGTGTTACAGTTTGGAAATAAAATTAATAAAAATCAATTTTCTCTAATTTGGGATCAAACAATAATATGGCGATTCAGTTGATAATTAAAACTAAAATTCCGCGTTGGTGATAATTTTTTGAAATCTGTTTTGATATAATTTAAGATTGAAATCATGCCGGTAAAATAAATAGTTCGGTTCGTGTAATGGTCAAAAAGTGTTAAACTTTTGTTTCCGAAAACACAGTTTTCGTTGATTAAATGACTTTGAATTCTATTCAAAGGTCGGTTGAATTCAGTTTCGTGGTTATAATTCGATACACCACCAAAATTTAACCAAAATGTTGAAAATTTTTGTAATTAAAAGTTTGGGTGCTTATGAAAACACGAACAATTATAACTAGAATATTATAATAAATAACAAAAAATAAGATTGTGTTAAATTTTAGTTCGTTGTCACGTGAACAGTTAACCATAAATTTAAGTGTAGATCATGTTAATGCTTGACAAAAGAAAATTTAATAATAAAAAAGGGATTGTTTTTTTTCAATAAGCTAAATAAAGATACAGAAAACCTTATATTTCGTTTTCTTTTTATTTTGAGTGGTGGTGCTATAATTGAACTAACAAACCTAAGATCATATCTAGCAACATAGTTCTGGTTTGCTTACTGTAAACAAACAAAAAAACAGGAAAATAAACAATAAGTGAAAATAAAAGTAAAAAATAATAATAATAAAAGTAATATTGCAAAGCCCAAAAAAAAAAACAAGTGAGGAACTGGTGGGATATTGAAGATCGTACGTCAAGACATCTACTTCGTCATATGTCAACCATCTGGACTAACAAGGATTCCATTGCAACACTCTATACATTATTAAAGTAAGATTTTCTATTATATATGATTGTCTTTTCTTTTCATATACGTATTACTATAAACATTATATATAACAACTTTAAAGTTGAGGTCGATATGACCAGATAAATAGTTTTTTTCACATAGAGGTTTTTTTTTCTGGCAAAGGCCATATTAGGTCTTTTTTACTTTTATTTAGGAATTCTTTAATTTAAATCCCGGATAATAACGGTGTATCAGACAACGTTATAACAGTTTGTAAGATTCATTCATAACTTCAGTGAAGTCGTTATTGGTAGGATTGGGTTCGTTGTTGGGGTTATGAATTGTGTTATTATTCATATATGGAGCTTGTGCGTATGATCTCGATGGTGATAAAAAGTTATTAATTGAGAAATTTATTTACATTTAGCCATTGTTGTCAATGGCTTCCCTTACCCTTATCCTATTTGCGTCCCTTCTTGCTTTGAGTTTAGCATATTCTTTGCAACCTTTGTAGCTTGCTGGGTGGTCTTCTTCATGACAGTTTGCGCATGGTTGGTTCATGGTCTTCGCCGCATTTTACGCATCTTTTTGTGTATACACAATTTTGTCCTACATGGCCGAAGTGGTGACAGCGGCAACATTGAATGATTCTAGTTTTATTTATCTTTTCCCATGAAATTTTCTGATGAAGCAGATATTTTATTTTTAGTAAGTCCGATAGGTCTTGTCCAGGTTCAAAGTGAACCGTGAACATATTTAGTGGAACGTTGCTATTTTTTGACCATTGGGTCGCGTATCTAATAATTTTTATTATTTTTTCTTCTGGGAAGCAAATTGATAATTCACTTTGGATTTCTTCTTCGGAGTATCGCTAACCCCTTATAGCAGGAGGACATCTTTTCGTAGTTTTTTGGGCGTAAAGGAGAAGGCCTAGGTCTTTCTATTTTTTAAGAAACCCATATTTTTTGTATGGGTGTTAGAGTTATTCACGAAAACTTACGTTACCTTATTTACCAATTTACCTGTATCATGGATTTTGAATTCTGTAGATGGAGTTTTTTGCTTGCTTGGGGAAACCATACAAGTTTCTGTTTAATATTATTTATACCATTTTTATTGTAATTCATATTATTATTAGAGTTAGCAATAAAATTAGAATTATTACTAGAAATGTTGTATTTTTATTTTTGTTGATTGTATTATTGCAGTTAATATTAGGATTAATATTACTTATAGTTTCAGCATGGTTATCAGTTTCATTTTCATCATCCATTGTGTTTGTTTCATCTTCCATGATGAGGTTAGAAAATTTGATTCATGTTTCAATTGATGGTTGATCTTCAGTAATTAATCTTTGTTTGCAACCTCTCTTAACCAGTTTAAATTTGTTAAATTTGGTAAATTCGGAATCCATAGAATTCTCAAGATTAAAGTTCATCATATTTACCTTGCTAGTATTATCAGTCCTTGGGTTTATAATAGTTTCATCATTGTTTATCTTGTTGATTAATGAATTTTGGTTGGATGGTTGGTTGTCAAGTTCTTCATTTGAACTATCCGTTGTATTATTGTAGATTATGTTTTCATTATTACTATGGAGATTATTATAGTTCTCTACATTTTTGTAGATAGTAGTTTTAATTCCTCTGAGAGCAATTTGGAAGGTTTTAAATGGCTGGCCATCGTGTAGTTGTTGATACCAGCCAAAGTGGCATCGCTATGTGGCGAGCAGTTGGGTTGTCCCTTGTCGTTATCTATTTTAAATTTTTAGTTGTTCACTTTAATTAACTATTCATTAACTATATTTGTTGTTATTATTTTATTATTATTGTTTTGAATAGCTTGTAATGTCTAAGTTTTTTTTATTTTTATTTATTTTTTATTTAATTTTGATAAGTGGGCAAAAAACACATCTGGTTTATTTTGGATTTTTGAGATCAATTAAACTCAAGTAAGTAAAGAAGTAATTGGAATTTTTTCAATTCAAAGGTATGGTTTGAAGTTTCTCAGAAAAAAACTTCAATTCACATTTTTCGTGTTTCGGATGGGATTCGAACCTACCCTCGTCAGTGCCCGGCTCGAATCCGTGGGCAGACATGCTATCGATTACGTGTAACGCGACAAGAATTATTTTGTTATTGGTAAATTTACCATGTCCACTCAGTATGTGTTAATTGTGTTTGTTTTAAATCATAATCAATCATCATTTCCAATCTAATATTTTTATCAATTAAATATATTCTTTTTACTGTCCAATCCTTTTTTTTAGAAAATCAGTTTGTTTCATTAATAAATTTACGTTTCTTTTTTATTGAATGTAATAAAATTAAACTTTTTTTTTGCAATTTTAAGTATATAAAATTCATGTTTATTTATTAAATTTAATTTAAAATGAAGAACAAAATTTTACTATAAATAAAAAGTAAAAAAAAACCGTTTGTATTGTTGTATAAATCTCCTTTGGTTTATACTATAAAATTACCAATATAGGTTAAGTTAAGTTAGCAGTAACAATATAGGTTAAGAAATTACTTAAAAATTTAAATTATCCAAAATCAACAAAATTGTATAAATAATTAAATTCGTTAAATTGTTAATTATGCAAAAATTGCATACATCAATTTTTGTTGAGTTTTTGTTGATTTTGGGTAAATAAAATATTATAAATAATTGGTTTTTAGTTTTGAGGAAGGAGTTGATTTTTTGTTTTCGAAGAAGTACAGTTAGTTTAGTGTTAAAGTGTAAATTTAAGTTGTCCGAAATCTAATCAGTGATTCAATTAATTCGAATAAATCTTTAAGTTGTAACTTTTTCTATAAAAATAATAATAAAACTAATATTAATAGTTAATGTTATTTATAGTTAACTAAGTGAATCTAAAGTGTTTTAATCAATAATTATTGAGAACCATCCACAGGTAAGGAACCACAAACACTGTTGGTACAACAAGTTGAATACAACTGTACCTATATATATGTACTTGTACAAATAACATTACAGTATCTCTGTAAACATTTTGAAAAATATTTTTATGTTAAAACTAGTCCTTAAGAAAATAAATTATGTTTAGTAAAATTATGTTAAGTTAACTGCAAAATAAGGGAAATTTATAAACAAATAAATGAACTGAACTGAAACCAATTGTACATTAAACATACAAGTTATCATGAAAGTCACACGAAGAATTTTAAGGAATTTTGGGCCTCTCAAATGCCATAGGTTGAAGGATCTGGATACATTCATCAAATATTTAAGCAAGTTGATAAATTCAAAAATTATGATGAATAAAACATATGCCTTAATCTAAAAGATAAAAAGCGACCGCACCCGGCGCCAACACAAAAGGCGCCAAAATTGAGTTTTGTTTTAAATTCGATTACTTTTTCGTGACAGTCCCGTTTACTCTTGTCGCTGCTATTGACATACGATTCAACGTGAAATATTAGATACCACTGTAAATAGCAGTGAGATATTATCAGCAAAGGTGATATCATACGGGAGCTGTCGAATGAACTCTATTCATCCAACAGTACTCTCAATTTTATATGCAATTTTCCTTTTTCTGCAGTTTTCCTTTTTCTATAAATTATTGTTATAAATTATTCGGCGTCATCTTCTGGAGAAACTCTTAATTTTTTCAACTATATTTAATTCTTTTCAACTACATATACGCATATTTTTTCGAAATTCATTTGTCGTGTCGTTTTGATTTTTTTAGGCAGCAAATGAAAAGCTTAGTTTAAGGCCAGTAATGAAACTTGTTGGAAAAACTGAAAATCAGCTGTAAGACCTCTTAGATTTTAAACCGTAGAATTTTAAAACACTTTAATTGAAATTCCTTTAGACTAGACACGTAAAACTATATAACACAATTTGGAGCAAAATGTTTAGCGAAGATAATGCTGCTTTAAATATCTTTGCAGTTTAATTTTGTGAAACAATCTCCAAAATTAATGTTGTTTCTAAAATGATACAAAGTTTGAACTTGCATGTAATGGAATGTATTTTATTGAATGTATGTAAAAGCTGACGGGTTACAGGAAAGAGTTTTGAAAATGAAACAAGATAATATAATATAAGATCCAGGATCCTTCACAAAATTTCTTTTTCTTCTATTGATTTTTTTTAACGGCGTTCATGCTCCATGTAGGAGCGTTGCCAGGCTAATCAGCTTTGAATATTCTCCACGGTCATTCGCAATAGCGACATAATTACCATGGCAGCCAATTTTTTTAAGGTCGTTTATTACGTCAGTCTCCCATTGTAGTCGTGGTCTACCTCACGGTCGCCCACTCCCTGGGGTACTAACGTACATTTTTCTAATCATTCCAGACTGTAAATCGGCTCGTAAAACATGCCCAAACCAAACAATCCTATTAGAACGGATACAACCTATTATATCAGGACCCTCAAGAAGGTCTCTGATCTCAAAGTTATATCTTCTATTGATATTGCTATTAATTCATTAGAACGATTTATTCTTACGGATGAACAGTGCACAATGATAGATATGGCTTTTTATATAACATATTTTAATTAAAAAACTAAGATAGGGATTAGATTTTAAAATATTTGAAACTTCTATAGAAAATTTTACACCTTTTATATTTGCAAAACATGCTAGATATTTTCCGAATTTATTTAAAGCCAAGATACTGTCATTAACAGTAGCTCCCGCTGAAAGGAGCTTTTCTAAATTACACCAGGTGATGGAGCATGAGCCGGGAGACGTTAGTTACCTTTTATCTTATATCAATTGAATCTGAAATTTCTTATTTATGAAAATACGAACCGGCAATAAAAGAGTTTTCTGAAAATAAAGCCATAAAATTGAACATATATGTGATTCTTTATTTAATACAATTTTATTTGTAATATATGAATGTTATAGCATTATTAATTTTCATATTACAATTATTCTTTCTTACAAATTAATGTTATTTTTATTTTCGCATTTATTTAAAATTTTTTTTAATAATCTTTATTATATTGTAACGTAGAGCAACTCGGCCATTGCTTATATTCGGTTCGACTTCTAGATTTAATAAACTTAAACAATGGATTTTCTTTACGTTATAAATATTATTCGTCCATTTATCTTATTCCTCTTTCTTAATCAGTTTACTATTATTTTTTTCACATTGTGTAAATTATTTATGACTATCTCATATAATTATGCCGTATCACTGCTATATTATCAATAACTTCTGTCACCGTTAATGCTCAACTAACTGTATCGTTTATTTTGAACTAATCTATCGCCAACGCAACCTTTTTTATGCTAGTCAAAAATTAAATAGCAAAAAACATAACACAATCTTCGAAACATCGCACCTACACAGTTGAAAAAGTAACTGCAATATTTAAAGCAAGTCTTGCAATAGGAGCTATGCGTTGCAGGTTATTATTGAATTGTAAAGTAAATGTCGCATCAAACCTAATTTCAATGCATTTCTATAAAATTTAAAACAACTCTTGCATCATAATTTATTTCTATAGAACAGCTAGAAGTTTTAATGCACCTTGCTACAATTTAATACATTAATGAAATTTTAAAATTCACTAGAGTATTATCCAATTTAGAAATATATGGTTAAAATCATTTCATGTATGTTTTAGTTATCGCTTCTCAGCTGAAAGTCTATAATAATAGTGATTAAGGTGGTATGTATGTTTTAATTTTTTCCGTTGTAATTTTTTTATTTTAATTTAATTAGTTTAGGCAGGTTCGTAATAATCAAAGTATCTCGAAATTATGATGTAATTTGCATTAAAATGTCGTACTAAAAAAAATGTTGCGCATAATTTATTTAATGCAAATAACAGACATTTTTAAACAACAAGCTTTTTTATTTTACTCCAAGTACTCTGCTAAATATTAATGCAAAGAGCATTAGTTTAACTTTATATAGCAAGCTTTGTATTGGTTTGTAATGGAAACTTCCGTAGGACCTATATGTGTAGCAATTTGCATTACATATTCAATTTTTTTTTAACTGTGTAGATGTGAAATCTACAATTTTTAATTTATTTATTTACGTACTCTAACATAGACTGTGTAGTTTTTATTTTATTTTCGTATTAGATAAAATTATTTAATTCTGTTTTTATCTTCAGAAACTTATTTAGGTGTTATACAGTTTGTATTGCGTTAGCAAAACTATTTTCCAGTAAGAAAACTATTAATAGATTTTTTTACATCGCACTACATCGTTACAATATTTGAAATAAATTCGTATAACATTTCTTATTTATTAAAATAATTTTTTATTTACTGTGCAATTGCTTTCTCGAAGATATGCCTCTATATATATACCTAACTCTATTTGTGAACTTTAAGGATTGATCACGGGAGTACGTCACATGAATGAGAAGTATTCCATCAGCTAGATTATTAGTAACCTAGTTTTAATTATGTTTTTCAAATTTAAAAAAAACAATTATTTTATTTTGTTTCTATTTTTCACATATTATCATGAAATTTTGACATATATCATATTTTATTATATGATAAGATTTATTGTCTACATACCCAACATTTGAAAAACCATAAAAAAAAATGTTTATCCAATTATAAAAAGCGTTTAATACTTGAACGCATGTTGTTGTGGGGTCTAGATCTTAAAAGCTCTATATGTGTTGGTGTGACAGTAAAACATATTCTAATTTCTGTTACACAACACTTCGTATTAAAACAAGTATTGCATTGATTTTTAAATATATTATCTTACAATATAATTTAATTTGAGGGCGCCATTTACCTAATCTGCACCTGGCGCTGAAATAGCTTGATCCGGCGCTGCAGGGCAACCAACCAGACCATATATATGTGGATATGTATATTGGAGATAATTTTTTTTGGAGAATAGAATAATTTGGGAAGGATGGAAATTACAAAATATTAAAAAGTCTATTTAGTTTTGGTGCTCAACAGCAGCACAGCTATATATATAGAAGAAAAAAATTAATATTAATATTAATATAAAAGTTTTGCTGCAGCTTGGATTTCAACGAACAAATTAAGATGAGGATTTTGTTTGATGGTGATCTGGATACACAACAATGATAAAATTATGAGTATTTTTTTTTTTTTTTTATAAATAAATCAATAATTTTTCCTTTGCTTAAAGTTTATAAAAAAAAAATTTCAATTGAAATAAATTTGCGAAAATTTGTAGTAAATAAAAATATAGTGAGAATAAATATATAAATTATAACGTTTTAAATAACTTTTTGTGTTTGTGATTTAACAGTTTCCTTTTTGTATAGTGTTTATTTTTCGTATTAAATAGGGGTTGTGTATTTTTGTGTGTTGTGATTTTTTGAAAAGAAAAGGAATTGAACTGCTTTTCAAAGACCATATGTGGCAAGGGCCCGTCCCACACATTAATAAAAACATTTTAGCGCTGCGCCGTACAGAAAGGCTTTATATATTTCGCTTCCCATTGCGGGGACACATCCAGAAAAAACTCCAGCTTTGTCAGGTATGGTCAGGTAAAATAGTTGTCAGATAAAACAGTTCTTTTCATTTTCTTAGGTTTTTATGTTTTTTTTTGTTGTAAAGAAAACTATTAGTACAGTTATACTTGTGTTGATAGTTATTGGTTTATTGGTTTTTTTTGTAAAACATGTTATTTGTGAGGTTTATATGCGAACGGTGAATTGTGGGTACACGTTATACTAATTGTTAATTTATATTTTTTAGGTTAAGGTGCAAGTAATTTTGTGTTTTTTTTGCAGCAAAGTTGATTCAGTCTTCAGTTATTATTTAGTATAAGCTACAGTGATTTTTTTTGTAAATTTATATTTAAAGTTATGTTAAAAAAATAATTTGCATGTGAGTGTTTTTTTTTTGTAATGTTACAGTTATGTTAAAAAAAATAATTTGCATGTAAGTGTTATTTATTCTTTTAAAAAAAAATACATAAATTATTCTAGAAAAAGCATGATTTCGAATAAAGTACACAGCACATGTACTAGTGAATTGTAGTTATGGTATATAGTGAATTGTTGTTATAACAAAGTGTTTATTAACAAGTTTACAAGGTAGCATTTGTGTTGTATCTGTGTTTATTAATTTTAAGTTTTGTGCAAAATTGTGATATATTTGTGGAAAAGAAGATGAAAAATTAGAGAAGTAATTGAAATACAAGAATTACAAGAAATATAACAAGGAGGACAGAATATGAGGACACGTTTCTAATACCGGTTGTCATGTTATACATGAAATTGCTGTAAATTAAGGAAATTGCTGTAAATTAAGGTATTATTATATTTATTAATTGGTATATACATTTTGTTAAATCTCTTTAATCTCGACGATTTATTTAGCATTTATGATTGTTGAAAAACTTATTATAAAATTTATAATTTAGGCATTAAAATTGGTTTCACATTTTTAGGCGACATTTTACCTAAGCGGAAAAATTTTGTTTGTTGATTATTGAATATTTAAATACTTGATAAAATAAATATATAAATATTACTTTGGCTCTATTTTTTCAATTCTTGTGTTATACATAGGTGTTTGTACGTCATATGTTAATTAACTTCGTTCAATATATATTATTCAAATCTTATGATACATGTGGTTATTTGTTTGTTTTGAACAGCTTAATTTGTTGTGAACATTTATTCGCTCTTCTTGCTGGTTTTTGAGATTTGTTTTACGGGTTTTTCTTTTATTTGGAACTATTTCTGATTTATATGCTGGTAAATTTTACCTTAAAAGAATTTTATATTCGCTAAACTTATTCGTATATTTGGTGCAAGCGATTTAATTACATTAAATTTAAGTGATAAAGTTTTGGACATATTATAGAAAAAACTTAGATCCTTCTGTTTCTTTTTTTAATCGATATTTGGTACTATACATACTACGTGGATTTAATAGTTTTTTATTTTAAAACAAAATCATGGGACCAGATGAACAGTACACTTACGAGCCTATGCACTTAAGCGAAGAAGAACGGAGACATGAACTCTACATCAGAGGCGTAGAGGGTTTGGGAACAACAAGGAGCGAAATGGCGGCACTAAGAAGCGCTTTGGCGAAAGAAGGCAAAACCACGGAAATATTTCCACTCCTTCAAATTAACAACCCTACAGAAGAAATCGAGAACGCGCGTACGGTATTAACTATGCTAACAGACGAGTTTGTACTTGCCGAAAAAAAGAAAGATACAATACTTTTAGATATAATTCGATCTAGAACAGGTCTATGGAGTAATAGGCTACGTAGAGTAAAGGATGATACGCTTGTTGGATATAAAGAAATTTTAGACGGTCTTGAACACTTGTTAAAACAAACAAGGTGTTTAGTACATGAAGAATCAAACAGTCCTATTGATATTAGAAGATTTTCTGCAGTATCAAGTCTAAGCATACAAACGTCAATCGAACGTGATAAAAACAACCAGGTTTCGCAAAACATAGAAGATCAGTTAGACCGGATGAACATCGGCAGAGGTAGAGGAAGACTTTCTTCCAATAATCTTAATGTATCATTTCTTAATCCCAACCATCGTTCTGAGGACCATTTCAATGAAAATTTTATACCCAATTTTAGAAATACATCGAAAAACAACTTTCTCATTCCGGATGATGAACAGCAACCAAATACAAACAACAACCAGTTAGGTCCAAAGCATCACATTCAGCAATTGCAAGGTCATACTTCTGGAGGAACTTAAAACATCTTCAAATGGGATATACGATTCAGTGGGGATGGATAAGGATTATCTCTTAACGAATTCTTAACAAGAGTTGAGATATACACTCGTGGTGAATCGGTTGGTGAGAATTTTCTTTTGGCAAACATACACTTTCTGTTAAAAAATAAAGCAGAAAAATGGTACTGGAGTAGCGCGGATTCGTTTCACAGTTGGACAGCATTTGTTGGCAGTATTAAAACAGAATTTCTCCCACGTCATTACGATTTTCTTCTGAAAGAAGAAATCCTCAACCGTCTACAAGGACGGACAGAACCTTTTGCGAACTTTATTACAGACTTAAAAATTTTATTTAGTAGAGCACACTCTGCGTTGGATGAAGATTTCAAAGTCTACGTGATTCAAAAAAATATGTTGCCACAATACAGTTACAACTTGGCGATGACGGATGTGACAACTTTAGAAGGTATTATTCGACTGTGTAAAAGAATGGATGAAGTTAAACTATTAGCAGATCGTCGCTTGTATATGATGCAACTGCCACCATCTTCAATGGTAGAACCTTCATATTCAAGACATACGAGTGCACAGGCTCAATATAAACGCCCAGTGCGATATCCAAACGTGAATTGTGTAGAACCAAATTATAGAAGCCAATCTGGACAATGGAAAAATTGCAGATCTCCATTACCATACAATCTGCACTATGATCAGCAGAATGAAGCATTTAGTCAAGGGGATTTGAAAATCAAAAACCTATTCAAGAACGTGCAGTAATTGAAGATGACGATGCCAGGAACAATTGTATATGTGCAATAGGACACCATGCAGGTAGAGAGTTTCGCAATTTAAGGAAAGACCAGTCTGAACTAAAAGAGAGAACAAGATTACAATGTTGGAACTGCCAAGAGCCTGGACATTCACATAGAAACTGCATAAAACCACAGCTCAAGATGTTTTGCTACTTATGTGGTAATCCAGGATTAACAGCAAAGGACTGCTTGAAGCATATAGATTTTCGATCAAGAAGGACAAATACGTTTAACCAACCTCAGCAGAACCAACGCCACTGTGAAGAAAAAGATGTGTCGGGAAACGGAGCTATGGAAGAACGAAACAACGATGCCATCGATCTTCCAATACACATAAGGCATCAGAGAAACCCGAACCCATCAAAGCAACCGAAGTAAGAAGTTCTGAACTACAAACTATGTCTTCAATTATTAATTTACAAAAAGATCGTAGGCCGTATTTGAAAGTTGATATTTTGGGATATGAACTTAAAGGACTTATGGATTCAGGAGCCAGTTGTACCATCCTTGGACTTGGTGGACTTGAACTTTTGAAAAAACTAAATTTAACGGGTCAACCGATCTCTACAGCAATCAAAACAGTGGATGGAACAATTCATCCAGTTGTAAGTATTGTCGACATTCCATTCAAAACATTAAATATGGTTAGGGTTGTACCAACGTACATCATTCCGTCGCTTCCGAAAACTTTAATTTTAGGCATCGACTTTTGGGAACATTTCGGTCTCAGACAAAAACTCTGCAATTTGGTATTTTTTTTTTTTTTTATTTATTTGTTTATTTATTTTCAAAAATATAAATTTACATGAAAATAGAAGTTTGAATTATAATATAACATTTTATACAAATAGGCAACTGATTATCAATATTATGAATTAAAAAAAAAAAAAAAAACAAAACTTAACAAAAACCCAAAAATATATATGTACGTATGTAATTACAATAACAATATTGAGCAAGCCAAATCAACTTTTATGTTGATAACGAAGAGCAAACAAATTTATCAATATACTATGATGTTGTTCTCATAGACTCCAGTTCAAATTTTGTAAAAAACTCAATTTTTAAAAATTTTTTAAAGTTTGGTAAGGACATGTTTTGTATAGATGCATTACTGGCCAAAATTTCATTAAACAATGATAATCCTTTATAAAAGAATGTATTCTGGATTAAAGACAGTCTAGTGTAGGATACATAAAAATTTCTCGCGTTCCTGGTGTTCCTTCCAGTAATTTGTCCAACTGTCATGAGTTCTGTATTATATCTCATCATTTCATTTATTATCTTGAAGACAGTCAGAAGCATTTCGTAATTTATCATCATAGGCAGCGGAAGGATATCATTAGATCGTGCGAATACGTTTACTGTCGGCTCCAGTCTACCAAAACGAAAAATGTGTTTCAGAGCTTTTTTTTGAAGTATAAAAAGAGTATTTAATCGAGTTTGAGATGTAGAACTCCACACTGGCAATAAATATGTTAAACGACTGTTGATATGGCAGTAATAATATTGTTTTAAGATATTTACGTTTAAATATAACTTAAGTCTACATAATACTCCAACACAAGGTTTTATTTTGGTGATTAATTTATTAATGTGAGAACTCCAATTTAGTTCTGAATCTATCGTTAGTCCCAAATACTCTGTTTCAAGCTTCCGGTTAATCACATTACTATTCAGAGCCAGTTGGTCAAAGGTGTTCTGCGTTGAAGAGTTTTTGGTCACAAATGTTATGAAATGTGTTTTAGATGTATTCATTGTGAGTTTATTCATAACGAACCAATCATGAATCATTAACAGATCATCAGTCATTATGTTTTTAAGTAGTATATAATTTGATGCATTATATGTTACCGCTGTATCATCCGCAAACATTTGTTTCTTACCATGCGTAGGCAAGCTAAAGAAGTCATTTACATAAATAAGAAATAAAATTGGTCCCAAGTTTGACCCTTGTGGAATGCCGCATCTGTTATCTTTCAGCGAGCTCTTTACTCCATTATGAACAACAAACTGTTTGCGGTTTCGAAGATAATCTTGCAATAGATCCAGTGCACTGCCCGATATGCCTATTTTTTCAGTTTTTTAATAAGAATATCATAATCAACACAATCAAATGCATTTTTCACGTCAATGAATAGAGAACTTGTGACGTTTTTATCATTGAATGACTTTAGAATATTATCAACTAAGTTTAGAACAGCTGAGGTAGTATTACTACATTTTTGAAACCCAAATTGATCTTTGTGTAGTATATTGTTAGACGTGAGAAATTCCACCAATCTTTTTTTTATAATCGTTTCATACACCTTAGAGAAAAAACATAAAACAGAAATAGGTCTATAATTCGATATATCGGTCTTATCACCAGTTTTATAAATTGCAGTTACTTTTGCAATTTTCATGCATGCTGGAAAAGAACTGAGACGCAACAGCTTATTGATTTCATTTGAAAAAAATTGACCAAGATAGTCAGACAGATATTTAATTATTGACGCTGGGATTTCATCATAACCTGGTGAACTAGATAGCTTTAAACTTTTTATTACATCAATTACTTCTTCGGTGGTAGTTAATTCAAATTCTGTTATTATGGGTGGGCTTTTCTCATAATCCACAGTAAATGTATTGCTTACACAGGGTAATTTGTTTGCCAGTTTAGGACCAACTTCACAAAAAAATTCATTGAAGTGATTAGCAATATTTACATCATTTTCTACCTGTTCACCATTAATATTCAGAATAATTTTGGGTGGATTTGTCGATTTGGTTTGGTTTGAGATGATTTCATTAATTATTTTCCATAATTTAGATGGGTCATGTACACACTTAGATACTAGCTTTGAATAATATTCTTTCTTAGACGTAATCAAATTATTAGTAAATTTATTCTTTAATTCCTTGAATTTCCGTTCAAAGTAATTATTAGCCGGAAATCTTTTGTAGAGCTTATAGAATTTATCTCTTTCAATTTTCAATTGTTTATGGGAATAATTAAACCAAGGCTTCCGATAATTATAGGACAAACACTTACTAATATCAAAAGTGTTGTCGCAGATCAATTTTGATAAAAAAGTATGAAAAATTTCTAAATTAGAATTGATTAAGTCAAATGTTTTAATGTAGGCATATATGGCATTACTATGAAGCTGCTTGTAAAGACTGAATTCGTTTTTTTTAACGATATTTTGACAGTTTACGTTAAGAAACACATATCTATGATCACTTAGAGGAGTATCACTAAGATTTAATAAGAAATAGGCATTGGTCATATCTGTTAAAACATGATCTATTATAGTTTGAACATGACACTGAGCTCTTGTATGCATTAAACAATCTAGTCTGTTAAGTATTATGAAATTGTTGGCTTCTATCCTGTCAATATAATTTTTAACTGCATTTTCTGACGAATTAAGTAAATTTATGTTCATATCTCCTAGCACAACAGAATTTTGGTGAGCTTCCAAAAGCCTATCAAGAGTATCAACAAATAGGCTTTCAATTGTGTGAGGTGGACGATAAACGGCAATAATGTTCAAATGGTAATCAAGAAGTCGTATAACTACAAATTCATTCTCATTAATAAAAGTATTTGATAATAGTTTAAAACGAATATTACTTAACACATAAATCGACACCCCACCGCCCATTCTATTGGTTCTTATACTATGTACAACATCATAATTATCCACCTTAAATACATTCTCAAGATCCTCAAAAAATGTTTCAACCAAAATAATAATATCAAAGATAATGTTAAATGAACTAAGAAAATGTTGAAAGTTTAGTCTCTTTTGTTCACTCATCAAACGATTAATGTTCAAATAAAGAATTTTGAGTCCATCTGAACATTCGCGAATTTTAGCATACGATATATTTAGCGAGTACTCAACATTGTTATGTAAGAACGTTTCGTATAGGTTCATGATCAAAATCTTAATTTTAATTATAACAGAACCGTAAAAACCGTAATATATTAACAACTGATATATACGAAATTCACTTTCTTTTTAAGATACACTAAAATATTTACAAATAAAAAATGAAAATGAAAAAAAATTCAAAAATAAATCTATAACATAAACCAAAAAAATAATTCAATAAGGTTATCAAAAATTAAATCGAAAAATTTTAAGAAATATCACCAATTTATGCTGATGTGTTGACTACGTCATTCTCAGTATAGAGTTTCATCCAGTCTGCTTTGTCGGTTGCCATAAATTCAAATATTGAGCTCCTAAAACGAAATTTGTGGATTTCCTTACTTTTCGTTAACGTTCTTAGCCGTTTGTGCAAGGCAATATTATGAGCTGTTAGGCGATGATTTATGAATATGATGTAGTTTTGCTTTCCAGTTTTGTTCGAATCAATTTGTTGGAGCATCAATGATCCTTTCTGTTTTTTTGTATTCATTATGTTTATTTTTGTGTTTAGATGTTTAAAAGATATGACTAATGAATAATAACCAGTAGTTGTTTTACGGGTGTTATCAATTTGATTGATTTTAAAGTAATAACTCACATCAACAGCATTAAAATTGTATAGATCTTGCATTTTAGTAATAACAGTTTCAGGTTCAATGTTTGTTGGTAGTGGTGTGATTACAATGTCTGTTTCAATTTTTTGCTGTTTTAAGTAGAGAAAATGTTTATTTAGTGAAACAATTTCACTATCAAAGTTGTCACATCTTCCATTGAGTTGACCTAGTAGCTGTTCATGAGAATTGCTTCTTTCTTCAAGTTTAGTTGTACGTGCTGTTAGCTGGTCAATTTTTGAAGACAAACTTCTTGTTGAAGATACAATTGCAGCAATTATATCTCTACTGGTTGGATTTTCTATCTTGGCTAGTGAATCTAGCGATTTATTGCTACCGCGTGTATCCATGCTTATCTGGCTCGACAAATCAGAATCTAGATGATTTTATAAACTTTTATAACATTTAATTTTGATGCCACGAATTATGTATAGTTGCTGTTAACTTTAATTGTTTGCATCACATAAACAAAATTAACTCAATGACACAACACAACACGATCAGAATGCAAAAAAAAGTTTACTCCATTTTGCCTTTTAATTTTGGCAAAAATGAAATTGAATTATTGTTTTCGATTGAATTCACTATCACAATATAGTTTTTAGAAAAACGTTCACTATAACAAACTATGATTTTTTCAATATTATTTTAACTTATTCAATACTGTTTTTCCTTTCCTTTTAATTTAAATTATTTATTTTATACAGAGCGTATAAAAATTATGTTGAAGCTGTCAGCGCCATATTTGTCAACAATTAGATTGTAGTGCTTTGGAACATCACGAAAACGAAGAACGAGCTCCATTAGATTCAATTCAAGTTAAGTACCTGGAAGCTGCAATCCAAAAATTTAAAGCTTCAAAAGAAGGAGAAATAGGATGCACCAATTTATTTACCCATACAATAGATACAGGAAATACAAAACCGGTTGTTAAACGGCCATATCCATTATCACCTTACTTACAAAAAGAAGTTGATGCTGAACTCGATAGGATACTCGGATTAGATGTAATAGAGGCTACTCAAAGTGAGTGGGCAAATCCGATGGTATGCGTTCGTAAAGCAACAGGTAAAATCAGGCTTTGTCTAGATCCGCGTGCTTTGAATCAGGTAACGGTAAAGGATGCTTATCCACTTCCGCATATTGGAGGAATTTTGGGGCAGATTAGAAGCACGAAGTATATGTCGGCCATTGATTTATCAGATGCCTTTTGGCAGGTACCACTAGATCCGTCTTCACGTCCAAAAACAGCGTTCATTGTGCCAGGAAGAGGCCACTTTATGTTTAAGCGGATGCCTTTTGGCTTATGCAATAGTGCGCAAACTATGTGTCGTGTGTTAGAAAAGTGTTTGGGACACAATTTAGATCCAGAAGTATTCGTTTATATTGACGACATAATCATAACATCAAGTACATTCGAACGACATTTAATTCTATTAGAAGAAGTAGCTAATAGATTAAAAGCCGCCAATTTATCTATTAGTTTTGAAAAATCGAAATTCTGTGTTAAAGAACTTCGATATTTAAGGTATATTTTAGATGAAAATGGACTAGCACCTGATCCTGAGAAAATTTCGCCCATATTGAATATACCACATCCAAAAAATATCAAAGATGTTAGACGTTTACTGGGAATGGCGAATAGGTATCGTCGATTTATTAAGAATTTTTCCACCGTCACAGCACCAATCAGTGACTTATTAAAAAAAGGACAAACATTTGTATGGACAGAAGAAACGCAAGGTGCTCTATTGAAGCTGAAGACTGCACTTGTAACAGCGCCAGTGTTAAAAACGCCAGATTATGAACAGCCATTTACTATTCAATGTGATGCTTCTGAGCTTGGAATGGGTGCCATTTTGACGCAAGGGGAAGGGGATAATGAAGGAGTAATAGCATACTATTCTGAAAACTAAGTCCCACCGACGAAAATATTCAGCAACGAAAAGAGAATGCTTAGCTGTGGTAAGATCAATACATAAATTTCGGTCATACATTGAAGGAACCAAGTTTACAGTTATTACAGATCATGCTTCACTGCAATGGCTCATTAACCTAAAGGATCCAACGTCTAAGCTTGCGCGATGGGCATTAAAATTACAAGAATTCGAATTTGAGATAAAACATCGGAAAGGAAAACTAAATGTCGTGGCAGATGCGTTATCAAGATTAATGGAAGTGAATGAAGTTAACCAAGAAGAGATAGATGAGGATTATACAGCTCTAAAAACTAAGGTATTACAGAATCCGGAGAATTATCCAAATTTTACAGTTAAAGATGAGCTCCTGTTTAAAATATGTAACAAAAATACAAACAAATTGAATTATAGTGCAGAATGGCTATGCTACGTCCCTGAGAATCAGCGAAACCAACTTCTCCATGTATATCACGACAGTCCGTTGGGAGCACATCTTGGTGTTTCGAAAACGTACAAAAAGATCAAACAGAAACATTACTGGCCAAACATGTATCGGCAAATAAAAGAGTACGTGAATAAATGTAGCGAGTGTCAAACGAATAAGCATTCCAACGTTTCTTCTAAAGTACCAATAGGTGATCAAAAAAACGTTCAAAGTCCATGGGAAATGATAGCGGTTGATTATATGGGACCGTTCCCTAGATTTAAGACGGGAAATCAGCATCTTTTAGTTATATTAGATGTATTTAGTAAGTTTTGTATCCTAAAACCAGTGAGAAGAGCTGAAGTGAAGTCACTTATGCAAATTCTCGAAAATGAAGTTTTTCTCGTATTTGGGGTACCAAACGTTTTAATTTCAGACAATGGAGTACAATTCACATCAAAAGAGTTCAAAAAGATGTTAAAAGAATATAGTATTAAACATTGGTTAAATGCTGTATACCACCCGCAGTCCAATCCAGCAGAACGCATCAATAGGGTCATTCTTTCTAGCATGAGAACGTACATTAAAGACGATCAACAAAACTGGGATACCAACGTTGCTAAAATTGCCTGTGCGATTAGAACCGCAAATCACGATTCAACAAAACATACGCCATATTTTATAAATTTTGGCAAAGAAAAGGAATTGAACTGCTTTTCAAAGACCATATGTGGCAAGGGCACGTCCCACACATTAATAAAAACATTTTAGCGCTGCGCCGTACAGAAAGGCTTTTATATACGCCGTTGAGGCGATGACAATTTCAAAGTTGAAACTTCTTCATCACTTATTTATTTTTTACTTAAGTTGAATTTTTCCACTGTCTGGTTTATTTCCACATCTGATTTATTTAATTTCGCCATCTTTTTCCCTCTTCATGCAAAAACAGAGTTATATTTGACGTTTCAAAAATTTAACAATTCACAATTTTTGAAAACTCATCAAGTTTGCATCGCTTCCGGTAAATATTTTTTTCGCAATTTTTTAAATTTTGTCAGTCTCTCTCAATCTCTATGTACACTACAGCCTCCAATAATCAAGTGATTATGATGAAACTTTGAATCTTGTGAAAATGGTTCCAATGAGTGTGAAAAGGATCATCTTTCGGGATACATTGATCAGAGTGGCGGGAGTCTACCTTACTACTGCTGACATTTCACACTTTGCATTTTAAGTTTTTTGGGAGCATACATGTCCCTATTCAATAAACACTTTTAATGACACTTTGAGATGGAGATTTGGATGGCAAAGAACGGATTAGTTTTTGGACGATATTGGGATAAGTGGTGGGAGGCCTCCCGAACACCTGTTTATTTTGTCATAATTTTTTCAATGTTTGTTGGGAGCATACAACATTCGTTCGAGAATGAACTTTGATGACACTTTGGAAAAGATGCAAATATGTATGGCAAGGACCTGATTAGTTTTTAAGCGATATTGAACATAGTGCAAAAACAATTTTTTTAAAGATTTGCGGAACCTGTCATTAACAGAAACTATCAATAATCCAGCTTGTAGCATTTTTTCGATTATTTAACGCACAATTACACAATAGTATGGAGGTTCATTTCTTCGAGCAACCAATGGCGCGACATAGCCTAGGAAGATCCAATAACTAGATTGAGTTTGTATACCTTTTACTGAAAAGAGTTCATTCAACCACAGACCAAAGATCTCACCTTGGCTAGTGTTGCCAGTGTAATGTGATAACTCAGGTTAGCGTATGTTTCAAAGCGGAGGACTGGAGTACACAGGGTTGTCACAACCGTAGATCAAATATTAACAAAATATTTATAAATAATCAAAAGCTTATCTCTCTTATATATCTATATTTAACCTTAACTTAACTGTATAAACATATTATTTCTATCAATGTATGATCAACTCTGTTTAATCACTGCACAACATCTGTATATTATTAACGTATAATCAATTGTATCAATAATCAACTTATTGTTACAATTGCTCATTGCTATACTCAGTAGTACATATGTCATTTTAACTGGTTTTATTTTATTAATGTACGTATAATCAACTATACCTTTTCATCATTTGTTAATAAATTAATTAATTTATTATAAAAACAATTGTGTGGTAGTTTTTTTACAAATATTGTGTAAATCGTAGCATTATAGTTAATATGAACCACGACGAAGGAACCTTCGCTCTCATTTAAACAGCTCTGTGTTACACAGAATTTTTTTTTACTTAGTCAAGGATTGAATGATTATTTGTCACAGTTTAGTATTGTTTTGAATTTCTAAATTAAAATTTGTGCGAGCTCAAAGGATGTGAATAATTCTATTTTAGCCGTAATATTTAAATTCATGAAACTTACATAAAACCATATTCACAATCAGAATTCTTTGGATACATTTAAAGTGTTTTTTTAAGCTATCATATTATTCCATAATCAACATGTTGGTTGCACATGCCAATACCGAGCATCAAGATTTTCCTACATTCAATGTTACTTCTCATTATGCTTGTTCTGACATACTCAATGATTTTTTTGTCACACTTTGGGTACAATTATCGAGCCCATCGTCGTTTCAGCTCTATTTACAGAAAATAAGTTTGAAATCGCTCCAGTAGTTTTCTTGTTTTCGTCGGTTGTGACGAGATATAATTGTTATCTAAATGTTCCATATTTCTTGACAGAGCTTACTACCCTTATAATAAATTGTTTCTTAATCTAAACCAAATAGGTCGAACCCAAAAAACGCATCATGGAGATATGTTATCTTAAAAGAGAGCAACTAAAAATTAAGATAATTTTGAACAATCCTTATAGATGTGTAATGTAATCGTTGGTTTTCTCAGCAATGTATCAGTCAAACTTGGAGCTCAGGGATTTTGTTTCGTAGAATTGACAAATCTGGAGATATGGTCCACAGACCGTAAGAAGGGATCAGTTATTGTTGATTTGTAATTGCTTTTTATTTTTTATCAACGGGTGTGACAACCCTGCTTGGTGCAGCCTTTGATATTGACATACGATCATGAAATAGGTATGAGATACTGGCAACAACGTGAGAGGATGTCAATCGCAGCGGCAAGTCAAAGAGATAACTGCAGTACGTGGGATTGTCAAAGCCATTGATTAGAATTGTTGAGGTGAAAACTTCCTTAGGCGTGTTGTGCGATTTTGCATGAGGAAAAATTTATATATTTGAGTTATCATCACGCATATATTTTTAAATATAAAATACCTCCATCGGGTCGTAACGTTTCACATTGCAATATGGATATTGCGGTCGACTGATGTTCTATAGGTTGAGAGTTCAATTCCAGGAATGGTACATTTTTTTCTTAACTTTTATTAAATACCATTAAAATTATTGTTTTTATTTTTCTTATTATAAAAATTTCTTTTTACGAACTTTAAATAGATCGATAACGCAGTTTTTTAAAGTTATTGCTACTGTCTTTTTCCGCTTCGTTAAAATTATGATCATTTCTATTATTAACAAGAAAACAATATTAACAAGAAAATTTATTATTTTTTGTCAGACAGTGCTTAAAATAATAAAATATTGGTTTTCCCATCATTATTTTCTATGATTTCATTCCCGTGAACTAAAATAAGGAAAATAAAAACTACAATTTGAGTAGTTTTGTCTTTCAATCATCTTCACAAACTCATCTTCATCACAAAAGATTGATTTAAACGATTGATTTAAGGCTACGAACAATTTACGTTAGTTTTTAAAAGAAATGTGTTGTGGATATTCTGTTTTTTAGGTAGATTTCATATAAAAATCTACCTATTGCAATGGGCTTCATCTCGGAATTTCGGAAAAATTTTGATGCCAAACGACTATATGTGATAAGCGGAGATTGAAAAACCAAAAAAAAAAAATTATATATATATATATAAATATATATATATATATATATATATATATATATATATATATATATATATATATATATATATATATAGATATATATATATATATATATATATATATATATATATATATATATATATATATATATATATATATATATATATATATATATATATATATATATATATTATATATATATATATATATATATATATACATATATATACATATACATATATATATATTTATATATATATATATATATATATATATATATATATATATATATATATATATATATATATATATATATATATATATATATATATATATATATATATATATATATATATATATATATATATATATATATATAACGATATGAGGTATAACGGAATTTAGCGGCACTCTCACGGTCGCATTTTTCGACCTACACCAAAATAATTTTCTGTGTATGTTTCGGCAAATAATGTCTTGGACAAGTTCGTGAACTGGCCATATCCGGGTACCGGTTAAGCGGCTAGAGCTTAAAAAGTCGAATAATCTAGGGCGCTATAACTTCCGTTTGAATAATACTATTTTAATAAAATTTAAAAATATTGAATATTTGAACCTTTTTTTATCATTTTTATCCAGATGACAACTTTGGCGTTTCAGCTTCCTCAAAAGTCAGCTGTTTTAAAAATTTACTAAACTTTGCTGCCCTTGATCTAGCTGAAATGGCCAAGCACATATTTGAAAACTTTTTTTCACGT
This sequence comes from Diogma glabrata, assembly GCA_963693315.1. Lineage (NCBI taxonomy): Eukaryota > Metazoa > Arthropoda > Insecta > Diptera > Cylindrotomidae > Diogma > Diogma glabrata. The sequence continues at coordinate 322,804,748 of OY856186.1, read as the reverse complement.
ATTTAAAATATAAAGCTTTCCAAAATTTTCAAAAATAATAGTTTAAATCTAACGGTTGAGACCCTAGAGCTGTTGAAATGAAAACAAACGCAAAAGGCAATGCTTTCATCATGTTTCAGTTTATGTTATTTAAATTCATCTTAGCTTTTAAACATACTTTTCAACTATAGCCTCAAAAAATTTCAGCTTTCTAACCCAAAAGGTTCCATTTTTATAAGCATTATAATGCAACCCTTACAAGAAAAATATCAACCCATTTAATACCATAGAAAAATTATCAAAATCTCTTTTGTTTTTATTTTTTTTACTAAGTAACCGTTTGAAAAAAGATTAAATGAGAACAAAAAAACACAACAACAAAAGATGAGTTTGAAATAAAATTGTTGGATAATGTTTGATTACAAATTATGTGTGATGGTATAATTGTAGTTGTGACGTAGTTCATTTGATCTTTGGTGGATTTAATATGTTATTAAAAGTAGTTTAAACCAACTTAAATAAAACTGTTCCGAAATTGTATTGATGGAGTTAGTTCGGATAATGTATTTAATTTGGTTCGATAATTTTTAATTTTTTTGAAAATGTTTCTACTTATATTTTTTATTTAAACTAATCTGACTTATCTAATTTTATTTGGACACAAAACCGTCTGACCCCGAAATCTACCTATGTCTAGCGGATATACCTGCCGCTGGGATTTTTTATACTTTTTGATGTTGTTTCTTTTTTCATTTTCTCCTATTTTTCTATTGGTAGAAAAATACCATTGTACCATTGTTTTACCATTTTTTTAGTGAAAACTTCTTTAGGCGCGTTGTGCGATTTTGTATGGGAAAAAATTTGTATATTCGAGTCATCGTCCGCTAAATAAATATTAAATATAAAATAAATATTAAAAGAGAGTGAGATAAATTGTAATCATTATTTATTATTTATTTACTTATTTCTTATTATCATTTTATTGATTAAAATTTGTTTTTTCCTTTTTATTGAATTTGATTTTTTTTTTCGGTTTAAGTGTAGTGTAAAAGTGTGATATAGTAAGTAAAGATTTTGTGGCATTTTTAAGTAACTAAAAAAATTGTGTTTTCCATATTTGTTTTGTGTGTTTTTCTTTATACTTTTCAATAAAAAAAGTCCGAGCGGCAGGTATATCCGCTAGAAATAGGTAGATTTCGGGAGCAGACAGTTATGTTTGCAATTAGGATCAGATTTATCAGATTACTTTATAAAAAACACTAATTAAAAACAGAAGTATTAAACAAACCTTAAAAGTAAACATTATTTTATACAGTTTTTCGGCTCTAGGAACTTAACCTGTACCCCGATATGGCCAATTGTCAAACATATTTAGGAAATTTTTTGCCGCAACATACCTAGAAAATATTTTTAGCGTAAGTGAAAAAATGCGACTGTGAAAGTGCCGCTAAATGCCGTTGTACTTTACACAGTTTATTGCAGATAGCTAAAGAACCTTTTTTTAATTTATTTATTGGTTTAAAAACTCACGTTAAGTCAAACGACTTATCCTCACAACTGTTAACTTCAATCTCACTTAAGAATAATATTTTAGATAAATCTTCGCTTCGTTTCAACAAAACAATGCGCTAACGTAAGCATATTAATTATACTCATTTTCTTAATACATATAAGAAAATGAAACAAAGAAAGATAAAGAATTTTATATATTCTTATTATGTTATGTCTATAACAAACTTTGTTTAATTTAACTTTAAAATATGAAATGAAATCTAATACTCATGGAAATGATAATTTATAATAATTACAGTTGAATGAGAAACTGTTAATTACAGTCACTGAACAAAGTGTTCATTCGAAAGGTGATTTGAATGTAACTTCTCCCCCCTTAAGATTCTGCTCCGAAGAATTTCTAGATACCATTTCGATATTTATTTTTGTTTTATTATCTTTGACTTTATTTCTGATTAAAATAACTAAAAAGAATGTGAATAAAATTATAATTAAAATTGAACTTGTTGAAATGATATAATCATGTACAACGCCTTTTGATTGAATTTCTTTGACAATTCAACTCAAAAAATAAAGTTTCAATAAGGTCCAATCAAAACGCTTCATTTACTATTTTTTAGCAAATCAAAACGATTTGTTTCGATTATTTTTTTCTGTTAGGAAGGAACAGCGAATATTTTCGAATATTTTCCGCCTACTTAATATATTAATTTAAAACAAATATGCACATACAAAATTATGTGAAAATGCAATTTGCAAATAGTAAAAATGTCCGTTTTCATTCATAAATGATTGCATGTTTATGTTTATTTATCAAAAATAAATTACAAATTTATAACATTTATGCGCCTACTAAGAAGAAATAATATTTAATTTTGTTTGACAACAAAGGATTATGTTGTTTGAAATAATGTTACTATTTCTGTTCGTTAAATTGTCTGCTAAATACCACTCGTCATCAAATTATTAGTCGATTATTTTTCAACATTACCACTCATGCCATTTGAGGTAAAAAATTTCCCTCGTGCGCTACGCGCACTCGGGACCTCAAATGACATTCGTAATAATGATTATGAAAAATAATCGACTATTATTTGACGACTCGTGATATTATATATGATTATTTTTTCTATTTTGTAAGTGATTTATTTTTAAATCTTCAAGTGAAAAATTCATTAAAATATTTTTAATTGTTAAATTACTATAATTAGGAATTACAGAATTGTCTATTGTTTCAAAATTTTCATATGTTATATTATTAATTGTAAGTTCACAATTTTCAAATTTAATTAAGTTGTTTCCTAATAAAACTACTTTAAAATTATTGCAATTATGTGTAATATTTGTAACTGGAATATTTTTTGTAATTAAAATATTATTGGTTATTTGTTTAATTTCGATCTCTTCATTTTTTCTAAAATTACAATGTGCATTTTCTTGAAAAACTTTACAAGAGTTCTTTACTAGTTTCAAAATTTTTTTTTTGTATTACATTTCCTAAATCTACATAAAGTTCTATTTCTTTAGTTGTAAATGATTTACTTTTAAGATCTAATTCTAGGTTTTCCTTATTAGGAATAGTTTCTATAAAAGTTCTATAATATTTAAATATTTAATTTTTTCGTAATTTGGCAAAAGTGGTACAAAAATTATATTGCTTTCATATAAAATTACAGATGATTTAATATTCATTATTTCTTTAGTGGTTATATTATTTCTATTAATTTATTAGATATTCAAAATGTCTTTGCTTAAAAATTCTAATCTATTTAATAAAAGGTTTTCTTTAACGTTTCGTACTTGTTCTCTTAATAGTTTGGATATCGTATTGTATTTGAAACATTTGTTTCATATTTATAATTTCGTTTCACCTGATCCTTATAATATTTTATTCCTTTGTTGTTTATGAAGTAATCATTTAGTATTTTATTAGGTTCTATTTTTTTATATATTGGTTGAAATTTAAAATTTTTCGAAATAACATTCCTTGATTTTACGAAATCATGATTTCTGTCTTTCAGATCAACGTTTTCTCTATTTAAATTTTATCCGTCAATATACTTTTGTTTGTTTTGGGAAACTTTTCTAACTATTTCGTCAAATTCTTCTGATCTAATATTTCCATTAATGAAATCAATTGGTCTTTTACCGGTTGTTGAATGAATTGTCTTATTGTAGTATGACAAAGCACTTAATGCTAAATCGTTAATATTTCCTGATTGGTTTCTTGCTTTTAAAATTCTAATATGTTCGTTAAGTGTTGAGTGAAATCTTTCAATGTCTGAATTACCAGTGTGTCTTTGAGCTGTAGTAGTATGAATTTTAATATTCTGTTCTCTAAGATATTCTTTTACATTATAAACCGTAAGACCGGGTTCTCCGTCGAATACAATTTTTTTTGGTGTTCCCATAATTGCTATTCTTTCTTTCAAAGCTTTCAAAAGGTCTATCCATGATCTGCTGTTTATTTTATGCATTGTTACATGTTTCGTAAATTTGTCTATTACTGTTAAAAACATTGATTGTCTAGTAGGGATCCAAATGTCAATATGTAAAATTTCGTTCGGTTGGTTTGGTGTTTCGGTCAGTTTGTATAAAGGTTTGTATGGATTTCTTTCGTATTTTGATGTATTGCAAATTGAACAATTGTTAATAATTTTCGAAATTTTTTCTTTAGGATTAGGTGCGTAATAAGTATCTTTAATTTCTGCAAACGTTTCGTTTATTCCGCGATGGTTTAGTAATTCATGTCTTTTGAAAATAATATCGTTCACTTTACTTTCGTCTTCTATGTCTTCTAATAATTTACTTGTCTTCACTATTTTTAACATTTTGTTTCTACTAAAGTATTTTAAATATACGTCCTGGAATTGTGCAAATAAATGATCGTCATTACAATAAACCGCTAAAATTCCTTTTGACGGAAGGTGCTGTTTCATAAATTCAATGACCAAATTTTCCTGAAATATGTTAATTTCAATTACAAATCTTCTTTTCTTAAAAACTTTAATTAATGTCTGTTTGTAGTTATTTTCTGATTTTTTTAAAATTATCTGATTATTAAATACATTAACTGGTGTGTAAACAATTGGGAAATGATTTGAGCTGTCCTCGCCAGCACTATGAATGGTTGCTGCTGTTGACATATTATCGATTTTGTTTTCAGATATACATTCTGAAGGTTCATTAACTTCGTTAACGTGAATTTCTATTCTAGATAAACCGTCTGCTACTTGATTATTTTTTCCTTTAACATATTCTATGTCGTATTTAAATTCTTCTAACTTTATTTTCCATCTTTGTAATTTACTATTGGGTTCTTTAAGTGAACCTAGCCATACCAATGGTCTATGGTCAGTTTGAATGGTAAATTTTCTACCGTATAGATAAGGTCTAAAATACTTTACTGTCCATACAATCGCTAGTAATTCTTTTTCTATAGTGGAGTAATTAATTTCATGTGAATTCAAAGTTCTACTTGCATAAGAAATTGGATGTCCGTCTTGTGATAATACGGCTCCTAACGCAAATTGTGATGCGTCTGTCGTAAGAATAAATTTCTTTTCGAAATTTGGGAATTTTAAAATGGGGTCTGATGTTATTAATGTTTTCAAATTTTCAAAACTCTTAATATATTCTGGATCTTTTAAATTAATTCTTTGACCTTTCTTTAAAAAATGTGTCATTGGTTTTGCTACCATTGAATAATCTTTTATAAATTTTCTATAATATCCTGTTATACCTAAAAAGGATTTAATTTGTTTATTTGTCTTTGGTAATTCGTATTTAAGTATTGCTTCAATTTTATTTGGATTTGGTTTAATACCGTGTGTTGTAACAATGTGTCCTAAGAATTCTGTTTCCTTCTTCAAAAATTCACTTTTATCAATTTGGACTTTTAGATTAAATTCTTCTAATTTTTTAAAAATTTTTGTTATTGAATCAATGTGTTCTTCTAAGCTAGTTGAAAAAATTATTATGTCATCTAAATAAACTAAACATATGATTCCTATGAATTCGGATAAAACTGAATTCATTAATCTTTGGAAGGTAGCTGGGGCGTTCTTTAAGCCAAAAGGCATACGAGTAAATTTATAATGTCCACTATCTGTCGAAAATGCAGTTTTCTTAATATCTCTTTTATCTATTTCTACTTGATGAAACCCTTTTGCGAGATCAATCGTAGTAAAATATTGTGCTCTTCCTAATTTATCAAAAATATCTTCTATATTTGGTATTGGGAATTTGTCGTCTATAGTTACGTCATTTAAACTTCTATAGTCAACGACTAGCCTCCATTTGTTTTCCTGAAGCGTCTAGTTTTTTGCCTACTATCCAAATTGGAGCTGAATAAGGTGAGTTACTTGGGCGTATAATACCTTGTCTAAGCATTTCATTTATTTGAGACTTAACTTCATTTTTATGTATTTCAGAATATCTATAACTTTTTTTATAAATTGGAATTTCATTTGTCGTATTTATAGAATGCTTTATAGCGTGAGTAAATGTCAAATCCGTACCTTCTTGAAAAAATATATTAGGAAATTCTTTAATTACTTTTTTAATTGCTATATTTTCTTCATAATTTAAATGTTCGGTGCGAAGCTGATCCATAATGGAGTTTGTTTTATCTAAGTCAATGCTGAATACAATATTTTCATCTAAAGCGTCTAATAATAAACTATATTCTTCCTCTGTTCTATCAAAAAATATTTTTATTTTAGTGTTTTCAGTTTCTAAGGTGCAATTTCTATAACTAAGGTCCACTTTCACCGGTTTCAAAATATTATTTCCTATTAGTCCATCAAATTCTGAGTGAAAGTCATATTCTAAAAATTCTACCATTTGTCCTTCTAAATTAAAATCATTAAATAACGGAATAGTAATTTTATTGAAAATCTGAAAACTTTGTTTAATTGTTTTAAGTCTTATTGGATCGTGTAGACGTATTTTCCGTTTAGGATGGCAGATACCTGGATTTATAATGCTTGAACTAGCTCCAGTATCAACTAAAAATCTTAATTTTCGAACAGGCGTACTAATTATAATATAGGGTAGGGCGTTTCGTCCGAGGCAGCTAAACGAAAATTTTCTACTAGCTTATCGTCTTGTTCTGTTAAAAATGCTCTTCTATTTAATGTCGGATTATCAACGTCCATTGGTTCAACCCTCCTATTGATAAAACTATTATTTTGTCTATTAAAATTATTAAAATTATTTCCAAAATTTTCATTTCTTTTCTGAAATACACCCGATTTTTGTTTGATATAATTGTCATTAAAAAATCTTTTATTTGTTTCATTATTATTAGTATTATTATAAATATTTCTATTATGGTTTGTAAAATTGTTATTTCTACTGTTAAAATTATTTCTAGGGAATTCGTTTCTTTCGCGAAACGACCTTTGAAAATTTTCAAATTTATAATTATTCATTCTATTAATGTTAGATAAATAATAAGCGTATCCAGTTTCATGCAATATCTGAATAGCTATTTCTAAATTTTCTGGGTTTCTACAACATAAAATACCCTTCATTGGTTCTGGTATTTTATTCATAAACACTCGTAGAGCCATTTTACAATTACTATTAATTTCTAAATTTGAATTTTCTTCGTTTATTGTTTTACTATTTAATCTACTTAATATTGTTTTAATTTCACTATAAAAATTATGGCAATTTGTCTTATACGACAAGCCTCTTAAAACGTCAAATAATTGATCTTTACTAAGTTTATCACCAAAATTTTGAGAAATTACACTTTTTAATTCATCCCATGTTTTTGGGTTATTTATTAAAATAGATTCACGAGCTTTACCAATTAATTTACTTTTAATAATGTCAAAAAATACATTTTGACTTAATTCATTATAATCACTTAATAAAGGAAAAATACGATCAATTAATGCAATAAACGTATATAAATCGTTTCTATTACCATTAAAAATAGGTAAATTATTTAAATATTTAATTGGTTCAATACTCACCTGAATTTTTTCCATGATGATCTTTTTAATATTTGTATTATAATTGTTGATGTAATTGATTGCTGATTTAATTTGATGATTAAATTGTTGGTATGTTTGATGTATTAATTGCTGATAAAAATGATGATTTAATTTGATGACAAAATTGATGATTATATTGTTGATTAAATTCTGGATTTGCTGTTTGAGATGAGTTAGGTTCGATAGTTGTGATTTTGGTTTTAAATACGTATGTTTTATTCGTTTGTTGAAAACTCTTTTCAGCAAAAATTTTCGATTTTTATTAAAATTTCACTTTAGCTACGAAATTTTATTTTTATTATTTAAAACTTGAATTAAAAATTTTTACACAATTTTTAATTATTTTAGCAAAAATTTTTTCACAATTTTTAACTATTAAGGTTCGGTGCGGGTATTCAAAATTTTCACTTTTTAATATTTAATCCCGTTTATCAACTGCGCCAATTTTGGTATATAATTTATAATTTACACTTATAAATTATTCCATTTAATATTTAATAAATAAAACAAATAAATTTATTTTAATTTATTTATTGGTTTAAAAACTCACGTTAAGTCAAACGACTTATCCTCACAACTGTTAACTTCAATCTCACTTAAGAATAATATTTTATATAAATCTTCGCTTCGTTTCAACAAAACAATGCGCTAACGTAAGCATATTAATTATACTCATTTTCTTAATACATATAAGAAAATGAAACAAAGAAAGATAAAGAATTTTATATATTCTTATTATGTTATGTCTATAACAAACTTTGTTTAATTTAACTTTAAAATATGAAATGAAATCTAATACTCATGGAAATGATAATTTATAATAATTACAGTTGAATGAGAAACTGTTAATTACAGTCACTGAACAAAGTGTTCATTCGAAAGGTGATTTGAATGTAACTTCTATATATATATATATATATATATATATATATATATATATATATATATATATATATATATATATATATATATATATATATATATATATATATATATATATATATATATATATATATATATATATATATATATATATATATATATATATATATATATATATATATATATATATATATATATATATATATATATATATATATATATATATATATATATATATATATATATATATATATATATAATTGTTTTTCTTTTTTTGTTTTTCCGTCTCCGCTTTACATATATAGTCGTTTGGCATCAAAATTTTTCCGAAATTCCGAGATGACGGATATAGCAATAGGTAGATTTTTATATGAAATCTACCTAAAACGCAATTGATATTACGAATAATCTAAGTATTGTTGAAATTAATGATAACATATTATAAATAATTTTACTCTCGTTCTCTTGATTCATATTTTGGTTTTTCTTTTTCATTGAATTTGATGTTTTTCTCAGTTAATGACAGTGTGGAAGTGTGGTAAAGTAAGTAAAGATTTTGTTGTGTTTAGACGATAAAAACACAGCTATTTCACAGTTTTATGTTTTTACTTCTGCTGTCATTCCTTAAGACTGCCTGCTTTTTTTTTTAATTTTAATCTATCTGTGCGACAACCCGGAATAATCATCCTTGCTCTTGACATATGGGTTAACATGAGATATCACATGCTCCTGACAATAGCAGTGAGATATCTCTAGCCAAGATAATATATTGTAACGACTCTTCGTTGGTTCTTTTAGATTATTGAGCAAATACGACAGTAAAAAGACAGATCTTTAGTTAACAAAATCCCAAACTTTATTTATGAACCAGTTACAGCAACTTCCGATTTTAATTACAATGAATTCCAGGGTCTCCAATTTATGCACGATGAACTTCACTGCTTTTCCACAATTTGAATCAATAATACTCGGAATCGTAAAATCTGTATTTACTATTCCACTAAGTTCAAATTCTTTCACTATTAGTACCCAGGCTCAAGTACCACCGATTATTCCTTATACTTCCGAATATTTGTAAAACACTTTTAATTGCAAAATTAAAACTTACTATCTGATATTTTTTGTTCGCTTATTTATATCGAAAAATAAATAAATCGAAACTTCTATAATCCACTAGAAATCAATACTACGTAGTCCGTACATCTTGAATAGGCCACACCTGTTTTCATTCATACTTGCATTTGTATTAGCGAACTCAAATTTAATTTATGCAAAATGTATTTGTTAAAGGGAGTTAACTTTTGATTCATCTTTGAATGTAGAAAACATTTAGGCGGAACGTATTGGTTATTTATGATTAAATTAAATTAACCCATTCTGGACGAAGTTTATTACACTGCCCTCCATTTAGTTTTGTTCGTCCCGAACAATATCAGCTATCGCATTGGTGCTGTTACCTTGGTACGGTGCCAACCTTTGCAGATGTATCACTTTCATCTTGGTACGGGGTCCCTTTTGGATGCGGTAGATAACATCATTAATTCGTTCGATTATTTTATATGGACCTTCCCAATCTGGCTGCAGCTTGGGTGATCTTCCCTTAGTTCTCCTGGGGTTGTATAGCCATACCAATTCTCCTTCTTGAAAACCGCCACTATTTGCATTTATGTCGTACCTGGTTTTCATTTTGTCACTGGCAATCTTAATGTGGTCTCGAACCTGCTGATGGATTTTATTCATCTTCTCCCTTAGTTGTCCCACATAATCTGTTTTCGTGGATACCAGACCTCCAGGGATGGCAAACTCGATGTCACTAGGAAGATGTAGTTCTCTTCCGAACATGATATTCGCTGGCGTTTCACTTGTCGTATCGTGCACTGCGCTACGATAGGCCATTAAGAATAACGGAAGATCCTTGTCCCAATTTCTTTGGTTGGCTTCTACTACCTTTGACAAATGTTCTTCCATGGTTTCGATTGAATCGTTCTACCATGCCATCTGACTGCGGGTTCATAGGTGTAGTTCGTGTTTTTCTAATGTCGAGTGTTCTGCACAGCTCTTCCATCAATTGAGATTCGAAATTCCTTCCCTGGTCCGTATGCAACTCGAGCGGTGTTCCATATCTGCAAATCCATTCATTGACTAATGTTTCAGCGACCGTAACTGCTTCCTGGTTCGGTATTGCATAAGCTTCCGGCCATTTTGTAAAGTAATCAATGACCACCATGATGTATTTGTTACCTTTTGTAGTTTCCGGAAATGGCCCCGCGATGTCTATAGCAATTCTCTCCATTGGGGCGCCCACATTGTACTGTTGCATCTCTCCTCGAGTTCTAGTCTTTGGTCCTTTGCTCGCCGCACAAGTATCACATCGCCGACACCATTGCTCTACGTCGGTTCGATACCTTATCCAATAAAACCTCTCCCTTACTTTAGCCAGGGTTTTATTGACTCCCAGGTGTCCTCCAGAAATACTTCCATGCAGCATTCCCAGTACCTCTTCTACTCGACTTGATGGCAACACCAGTTGCTCCAACACTTTCTTTCCATCAGCGGACTCCCATTTTCTTTTTAGCATCCCGTTGTCCATAAATAGTGCGTCCCATTGCGCCCAGTAGCATTTCACCCCCGTACTTAAAGGTGCGACCTCTTTCCACTCCGGTTGCCTTCCCTCAGTTTTCCATTTCAATATCGGTGCCATAGCTGGATCCTTTAGCTGCTCTCTTTTAATTGCCTCGGTACACCAATCGTCAGGAGTTTGTAACTTAATTTGCTTCACTGTAATTGCCTCTTTTCTCTCAGTCCTGCTACATGACTTGCGCTCCTCAACACAGGGTCTTCTTGAAAGATCTTCAGCGTTACAATGTATCCTTCTCCTCCGGTGTTCAACGCGGTAATCTCCTTCCTTTTTGACATTTGCCTCCTTTCTCTCAGTCCTGCTATATGACTTGCGCTCCTCAACACAGGGTCTTCTTGAAAGATCTTCAGCATAACAATGTATCCTTCTCTTCCGGTGTTCGACGCGGCAATCTCCTTCCTTTTTGACATCCACTTGCTTGTTTGAAAGGTTCATCAACCGGCCTGGAACTATTCCTTCTTTTGCTGCTACTCGTGTTTTGCATTCTTGTCTGATGTGCCCTAACTGCCCACAATTCCAGCATCTTACTCTGCTAGATCTTCTTCGTTGATTTCGTTCAGGCCTATCTTCCAACTTTTTGACATGCATGATCACTTCATCAAGCGCTGCTTTTAGTGGCTCTTCAGAAACTTCCATCTTACGTACTCTATCTGAGCCAAGCGCTCTTTTTCCAGCTTCAATTTGTAGGGCCAATGCTAAGACTTCCGTAGGTAGTTTCTTTCCGCTTAGATACAGCTGATTCCTCATTTGTACATCTCGAAGAGCATTGATAAATGTATCAGCTGCCAATTCGTCTCGGTGTTCAGCGTTGTAGTTCGGATATGACAGATTTACCAGTCTCACAATGTCAGCCTCTAATTCTTGCAAAGTTTCGCTGACTCCTTGTTTCCGTGTTTTGAGCTGCATGCGATGGAGAGCTTGCATATGACTTTCCCCATATCTTACTTCTAAGGCCTCCATTATCTTGCTGTAATCACACTCTGTCGCTGATAGTGTTTGCAAAATTTCAGCAGCAGGTCCCTTCAATGCCAATATAAGCGCATTTGCTTTTTGCTGGTGATCAACCCCAGTTGTTGCTATCTCAAATTGCATCTTAAATATCTGATACGATGTAGACCCATCAAATGCGGGTGTTTTCACTCTAGCTGAAGCTGAAGTAGTTGATGGATTGATCATGTTACCTGACTTCCCTTGTGCTATTTCTTGGCGTAATTCACTTGAAAGTTTGCGTAATTTCTCTTCATGTTCTTCGGTAACTTTCCGCAGCTCCTTTTCCATGTTGTTGATTTTAACCTCCGCACTGGATATACGTGACTCGATTACTTCACGTAGTTTTTGTTGATCTAATTTTTGTTCCGCTGCCAGTTTTTCTTGTCGGGCCATCAGATCAGCAAGTTGTTGTTGTTGATCTACTTTTTGTTCTGCTGCCAGTTTCTCTTGTAGGGCCATCAGATTGTTTCCTTGTTTGGCAATCATATCAGCAAGTTGTTGTTGTTGCTCTACTTTTCGTTCTGCGGCCAGAACTTTTTGTTCTGCTGCCTGTTTCTCTTGTCGGGCCATCATATCAGCAAGTTGTTGTTGTTGCTGTGCCATCATTTCTCTCATCAACACCATCATCGGATCAATTGTTGGGGCATTCTGAACTGGAGCTTCTTCCGACTCTACTTCTATGACCTCTGCGTTTTGGCCTGCTTCTTCTAAAACTTTACGCAGCCGGAATGCAAGTTCTGCCTTCGTTCCATGGATTGGAGCATTCCTTTTCTTCAACTCATCCTTCAGCTGGGTCTGGCTGAGATCACTAATATTTACTGTCTTGACCATTGTTTCAATAATCCCACTTCTGACACCACTGCAACGACTCTTCGTTGGTTCTTTTAGATTATTGAGCAAATACGACAGTAAAAAGACAGATCTTTAGTTAACAAAATCCCAAACTTTATTTATGAACCAGTTACAGCAACTTCCGATTTTAATTACAATGAATTCCAGGGTCTCCAATTTATGCACGATGAACTTCACTGCTTTTCCACAATTTGAATCAATAATACTCGGAATCGTAAAATCTGTATTTACTATTCCACTAAGTTCAAATTCTTTCACTATTAGTACCCAGGCTCAAGTACCACCGATTATTCCTTATACTTTCGAATATTTGTAAAACACTTTTAATTGCAAAATTAAAACTTACTATCTGATATTTTTTGTTCGCTTATTTATATCGAAAAATAAATAAATCGAAACTTCTATAATCCACTAGAAATCAATACTACGTAGTCCGTACATCTTGAATAGGCCACACCTGTTTTCATTCATACTTGCATTTGTATTAGCGAACTCAAATTTAATTTATGCAAAATGTATTTGTTAAAGGGAGTTAACTTTTGATTCATCTTTGAATGTAGAAAACATTTAGGCGGAACGTATTGGTTATTAATGATTAAATTAAATTAACCCATTCTGGATGAAGTTTATTACAATATTTTAAGGGTGTAGACGGATGAACTCTATTTAGTCAGCTGTAGTACCCACAATTTTAACTTTGGGAAATTACTTGAAGATGGCATGTTATTGATTGCTCAAGAATTCACAAAGGAAGAAAACGAATTTGCTCAAATAGTCAAGGAACATGCCACAAGTTGAATTATTGGCAGCCCCAGTTTAGTTTTGGTACCCCAATGTTTTGCTCTTTACATCTTAGCTTATTTTTTTGTCCTCTATCCTATTATGAAATGTTGACTTACGTCATATTTTATTATATGATAGGATTTAATGTTTAGTTATCCATTCTTAAAAAAAAAGTAGTGTGTGTACCAGAGTACACAGGTAAGAAGTGAAACTTCTTTATGACATATCATTTTTCTACTATTTAGAACTTCACATAAATTGGATAGATAAGGCTTAGGAAAAAAAACGCCGATTATTGATAACCAATTGTTTGGTGAGTATATATCTTCGTATATATCTCTGATACACTTCAATTCACCATGACCACCATGACCACATTACCACCATGACCACCTTGACCACCACGACCACCATGACCGCCATGACCAACATGACCATCATGACCACCGTGAACACCATGACCACCGTGACCACCATAACCACCATGACCACCATGACCACCATGACCACCGTGAACACCATGACCACCATGACGACCATGACCAGCGTGACCACCGTGACCACCGTGAACACCATGACCACCGTGACCACCATTACCACCATGACCACCATAACCACTATGACCACCTTGACCACCATAACCACCATGACCACCTTGACCACCATGACCACCATGACCACCATGACCATCATGACCAATATGACCATCATTACCACCATGACCACCGTGACCACCATGACCACCATAACCACCATGACCACTATGAACACCATGACCGCCATGACCACCGTGACCACCATTACCACCATGACCCACATAACCACCATGACCACCATGACCACCATGACCACCTTGACCACCATGACTACTATGACCACCATGACCGCCATGACCAACATGACCACCGTGAACACCATGACCACCATGACCACCATTAACACCATGACCACCATAACTACTATGACCACCATGACCACCATAATCACCATGACCACCTTGACCACCTTGACCACCATGACCGCCATGACTAACATGACCATCATGACCACCGTGAACACCATGATTATCATGACCAGCGTGACCACAATGACCACCGTGACCACCATAGCCACCATGACCACTATGACCACCATGACCACCAAGACCACCATGACCATCATGACCACCGTGAATCCCATGACCACCATGATCACCGTGACCACCGTGACCACCATGGCCACCATGATCACTATGACCACCATGACCACAATGACCACCATGACCACCGTGAACACCATGACCACCATGACCACCGTGACCACCATAACCACCATGACCACTATGACCACCATTAACCATGACCACCATGACCACCGTGAACACAATGAGCACCATGACCACCGTGACCACCATTACCACCATGACCACCATAACCACTATGATCACCATGACCACCATGACCACCATGACCACCTTGACCACCATGACTACCATGACCACCATGACCGCCATGACCAACATGACCATCATGACCACCGTGAACACCATGACCACCATGCCCACCGTGACCACCATGCCCACCGTGACCACCATAACCACCATGACCACTATGACCACCATGACCACCATGACCACAATGAACACCATGACCATCATGACCACCGTGACCACCATGACCACCATGACCACCGTGACCACCGTGACCACCGTGAACACCATTACCATTATGACCACCATGACCACCATGACCACTATTACCACCATGACTACCATGACCACCATGGTCACCATGGTGGTGACCACCATCTACAATCGACACATCCATATAACATTTAGTATAATACTAAATAAATAACGGTGCATGCACAATGTATGAGGTTTTTCCTCATGAGATCTCAGCAACTTTTTATTATTATTTTTTAATAGAAATACAATGCTTTAAAATGTAGGTAGCTCAATTCTTAACTAATCATGAGGAAAAAGTTAAGAAATTTTTAACTTTTTCATTGAGGAAAAAGTATTGCAAAAATAAATTTTGTTTTTCTCAAAATAAATATTCATACAAACTTTCATGAGTAAAAGTATTTTCATTGTGCATGCTCTTGTAGTGCCAATGATTAGTTTACACTACTATATGATAAAATGTAGTGCAATTATTTTACGTACACTACTATGTTGATGAGAGGTAGTGCAAATGTAGTGCCAATGATTAGTTTACACTACTATATGATGATGAGTATAGTACCGATATCTTTGATACACTGCTACAGTTACGGAAAATATAGTGTAATGAGTAATTTAATGAACACTGCTTCTTATAGACTATAGTGAAAAGGCTTTGGGACACTACTGTATATTTTACTCTTTAGAACTGACAGAGTATTGATGAGTTCAAAATTCAAATGATGACGGTGTAGTGCCTCTTTGGGAGTGACAATACTTATTGTATTGGAGTTTAGATTGATACACTACTGTTTAGAAAGTGATTGTTGTATATAAGGAATGTATCGTTTCTTTATGTTTATGCAGATGTTTATTCACTTATTCTTATTTATTCAGTAATTTTTTACATGTAATATTTCTAGATTTATTTGAAAGTTAGTCACTGATCGATTTAACTTGTACACTGACTTATCGAATTGACTTAACTTATTCACTTATTATAAAATTGATTATTCTTATTCACTAATTAAAGAATTGGGTAATTTTTTACATGTAATATTTCTAGATTTATTTGAAATTTAGTCACTGATCGATTTAACTTGTACACTGACTTATCGAATTGACTTAACTTATTCACTTATTATAAAACTGATTATTCTTATTCACTAATTACAGAATTGGCTTCACTGATTAAAAACTTAGCAACTGCCTAATTGATATTTTTTGAAGACATGTTAACCGATTGACGGTGTTTACTACTATTTCTATTCTAACTTGACTCGATTGTTTTCACTGAACGACTTGAACGAGTGACCGCTTAATTGCTACTTGACTACTGCTTTATTGATTTTTGTAAAACTGACTCCGGTAATTGTCTGAACACTGACTGACTGTTTAGTTCTGTGGTTACCGTTAGACTGCTTATTAAATCAAAAAACTTTTCTTAATCGACCCATTTTTCATAAAAACTCAAAATTGATTACCAATTTAACTTTTATAAAATATTATTATTTGTTGATGTATGTCGCGTATTACTTAATCCTAATTTGTCAATTTTGTATTTTAATTTAATTTAATTTAAAAAAGTGTTTCGCAATAATTAATTTGACGATTGTTAATTTTGTATTTTAATTTTATTAGTTTAAAAGAAAGTGTTTTGTAATAATTGATTTTAAGATTGTTGATTTTGCACAAATAATATTTATTGAATTTACATTGGTAATAATTGGTTATAATATTATTTGGTAATGTTTATTTGGATGTTAATTTGGGGATACTACATTCCTACTACATTCCTACTACTGGGGATACTATTTCCATACTACGGAAAAAATTTTGTGTTTATCGTTAAAGGAATTAGAAGGAAAGTTAGGTAGAATAGTTAACGATAAAAACAAAATTTTACCAAATTATGTATTCTTTGTGAAAAATTGAGCTACGTTATCTTGGGTTTTGTTTTTATGATACAGAAATGCAGTAACAATGGCTATTAGAGAAATGGGTTCATTTCTTTTTGTACTTAAATTATAACAAACTCTTTAATATGTGAATCTTAAGTTTATTAATCAAAAATTTAAAATGACCATGTATTATAATGAAATGAACAGTGCAATATATATGTATAATTATTATAATAGTTCGAGTTTCTTTCGTTTTGTTTTCATTTTTTTTTTTTTTTCTTCGTTTTTAGCAAGAAAAATTACTGTCAATACGAGTACATATCTAAATTTATTTTTAATTTGTTAGTTTTCAAAATTATAATTATAGTCTTTAAACCAGATTTAAAGGTACAATTAAGCTTATCTAGATATTATTGATTCTATTTAGTTTCAAAATCAGAAAAAAAAATTTTTTTAATCCAAAATCTTTTATAAAAAATTGCGTACGGTTTTTATTGAAAAAAAGTGATTGCCGACTTATTACTGTATACTTAAGTAAATTTTAAAAATGAAATTGGATATTTTTTAAACGACCTTAATAAATTGGAGATGCCATATTTATTATGTATGATAAAATTTTATGAACTTGAAAAAGAAATGTTTAATATGAAACGTTAGTATTTAGTAAATAAAGACATTATGTAGGAATATTGATGTAGGTCAGTGTTTCATTTGAAATAAGTTTTGCCAATTTGATGAATTGCTAAAATAAAGTTGAACTTGAAAAAGAAAATAAAGGAAAGACAAGAAATGAAATATGATTATGTACTTAGTTGTAGTAAATAAAATTTGTAGTAAATTATTTGTTTTTGTTTGAATAAAAAAAAATTACGATGTTTTTTGTATTGTATTCTCTAAGTCTAAAAGTATGAGCATGTGGCCATTGATTCTTATCTTATTGGTTTTTCTTTTGTTTGTTTAAATGATCATTAGAGTAAAGAAGAAAAAAATTTAGTAAAATTCAAAATCTTTTATAAAAAATTGCATACTGTTTTTATTGGAGAAAAAAAAATGATTTCCGACTTATTACTGTATAATTATATAAATTTTAAAAATGAAATTGGAGATTTTTCATTTTTTAAACGACCTTTATTAATTGGAGATGCCATATTTATATTATGAATGATAAAATTTGATGAACTTAAGAATGTGAATTGCAAATATGTTAATTGTTTTTATGTATTTTAAAAATGTTTTTTTTATTTTCTTTTTATTTAGATTAAATGCATTTTGTTTTTGTTTCCTATGTTTTGATGTGGGTCAAATTCTTTTTGTTTTGATATTAGGATTGTTTGTTTATTATTATTGTAAAACTATTTTCAATGACAGAAATTTGTAAAAAAAAAGTTTTTAAAGAAATTGTTTTCTTTTCGCAATATGTATTACTGAATAATAAATTCAGCTATTCTTGTTTTATTATAAGAATAAAATGAGTTCAACAATTTTGTTTATTTGAAATGAATTTTGCTAATTAAATTTGATTACATATGTTATGATATATGAAGACTTAGTAATAGTAAATAAAAATAGTAGTAAAGTATTTGTTTTTGTTTCCGTTAAAAATTATGTTATGTTTGATTAGCTTGCGTATCTTAAAATTATTGTCTTAATATAATATGTATTTATGCTTAATGATTTTAAAATTATTATTTTTATTGATTGTATTGATTATTGATCGGAATCAGTATTGGTAATAAGATTATTGTTTTTCGATTATTATGTTTCTTGTATATTGTATAAATTGTTTAGATTTGACTTATGGTTAAGGCTAGTATTAGGTTTAGGATAAGTTGGTTTGGTTTACTTGTGGTGTATATTAGTATTGTATTTAGGATAGGTTTGTTTGGTTGGCTTATGGTTTAGGTTAGTATTAGGTTTAGAATAGGTAGGTTTGATTTACTTGTGGTTTAGATTAGTATTATGTTTAGGATAAGATGATTTGGTTTACCTATGTTTTAGGTTGGTTTAAATGGAATTTGATATTTTTTTAGAAAGCTGTTGTTTTTAAAAATGTGGAAATTTTATCGTTAGAAAGTAATTTTGAAGGAAAGTTATTTCCAATTTGATTTATGTGTTTGATTAATAAATATGTATTGTCCTGAACAACGGTTATGTAAATTTTTGCAATGAAGTTGAAAACTTCTCCTTTGTCGAATATGTTTTTGCGAGATGCTGGTAGTAAATTATTGTAAAAACAGACACGAAATTTCTGGAACAGATTTTCAAGCCAATTAACTGAATTAGACGAATACGAATGAAATTGTATTATATTGGTTATAATCGGAAGTGTAAGTTGTAAGGCAGTAGTTTTCTTGACATGAATACACGAAAGGCTAAGATATAGTAGAATTGATTTCCACAGTTTGGAAAGTAGTAATGGACAGTGTATTCGATTTTCAATACGTCTGGGTGGGGTTGTACGAAAACGTTTCTGGTTTTGATAAATCTTTTGGTCACGTTTGTTTACAGTTATTTTGTTAGTAGGGTCATTGTCGTTTATCGTAACAGATTGGTTCGTCGTTTTAATATTTTTGGTGTCAGAGTGATAGGGACTGCTTGGTTGGAGCTTAATCGTATGTTGATCGGTTTTGTTTTTTCGAAATTTCATATTTGTGTTAATCGTTTTAGATATACTTCGGCGGCTGTGTAATTTGATATTTGGTTTTTTGTTTGACGATTTCTTTTCCACTACCATAGTTGAGGACAAATATTGAATTTTCTTAGAACTGATTATTGGTTTCTGGAATCTACTTTCATTACGATTAGAATTAGTTTGGCATTTCAAAGTGGTAGTTTGTAGATTATGTTGCGTTTAATTTTTAGTGTTTTTTAATTTTACTGGTATTGATGAAATTTGCGTTGTGTTTGAAATGTTTATAGGAATATGCACCAAGTCTCGGGAGATGTTTTGTTTTAGAATTTCGGAATACAGAATTGGTGTTGAAGTAATTTCTGATATACATTGTGATTTGTCTGGGTTACTGTCGCGCGTCTTTGACCTAGTTTTGTCAGTCGGAGATTTTTCGGTATCATGAGAAGCTGATTCGGATAGTAGAACAATTTCTGTAAGATTGTTTACAAGGGAGGTTGAATTGGGGTTTGGAATTTGAATTGGGTCAGTTGGTGTTTTCTGTATACTTTGGTTGACTGATATGGATAGTGTATTTGCTATCAACACATCAGGACTTACTTCTTTAGCCATGGTAATTGTCGCTTCATTCGGGACGTTCGAGTCGTCTATCTGTTTAATTTCTTTAGTGGGTGCAAGTTTTGTATTTTCCGTTAGACATATACTAATATCATGAGATTGTATGGTAGATTGTGATGCCATTACAGAAGGACTTGAATTTAGACTTTGTGACATCGCATCTGATCTCACATCAGACTGATGTGATCTTGCAGAAACGTTCGATTCAGAATTATGTGAACGTGAAGCATTATCAGCATAACCATGTCGAAAAGTTGTAGGTAGACTTGTTTCAATATTTTCTGGATTTAAGTAATTTAGGTCGTCTGTGTTAATATTAAAAGACAGAATGTCTGTATACGTATCGGTAACAGGGAAATTATTTGACAAGGAAGTACTAGACGGGTTAAAATGTAAAGTAGATGCAGCCGTTTTTTGTGCGGTCACTGATGCAGGCTCTATATCAGAATTGTCCGATAAATTTAGTTTCGTGTTTTGTAAACATTTTGAAAATGGTGTCGGGGCTTCAGAGTTTATATTGAAATTTGATTCTGCTGTAACATTTGTATTTGAAATAGGTTGTTCTATTTGAAAATTTGTATTATTGTTGTTTTCTGATTGGTTACAAGGTATTTTGGAAGGTGAATGTGAGGGATATGAGAAATGTTGATCCATCGTATGAGTTGGAATGTGTGGTGAACTACTGCAGTTACTATGAGTTGTACTATATGGATTAGGCATATTTTCTACTTGTGGTTGTGAATATGAATAAGAGGGTAAATGGGATTGTAGTTTTTCATGGTAGTCTGATACTGAAGGAAATGATGAATGTTGCGTAGATTTAGAAAGGTTTGGTTTAGGAATATTTGAAATTGCATGAGCAGCGGAAAACGATGGGAAAGATGGTATATCAGATGATAAAGGCAGTGGAGTAATGTGGTCTACGTTTTGGTTTTGTGGAATTATATTGTTATTCAGTAATGTCAGTTGCTTATCAGTTTTTGTTATACTTTGTGAAGGGGTGTATGTTGTATTTGAAGGTGGGTGGTTAAATAGAGGGAATCTAGGCAGATTATTAGCCATCTTTAATGCAAAGTTTGACGTTGTAGAGCTTAAACTTTGTGTGAGTTGAGCAAACGTATGGGCTGTTGTTCCTTCTAATTGCCTGGTGGAAGGTGGGAAGTAATTCCGTAATATGAATCCTAGGTCTTCGACTGATTTGAATGACTTGTCTTCAACGGCTAGGAGGGCTTTACCTGTGATACGTCTAATCAGTAATTGTGCAAAAACTATCTGATCTAGGACGTTCAATTTTAATGTGATTGTTGTAGCACGAAATATACAGCGTTCTATTTCCTCGTCAATATCGTCGGCATCACCGTCTAGTTTTTCGACTAGTTTTACTACTTCGTATAGGTTAACCATATCAAATAGCATATTGAATGAAAATTACAGGAAAACGAATTATGGGATTGAATACAGGGAAATACGGATTGAATATAAAACAAATTATAACCAAATTTCGAACTGTGGTAAAACTTAAGAGTTAAATCGAATTTAGATAAAAAAAAATTTTTCTGATCTTACTATTAATTATGATTGAAAAATCTTACCAAATTATTTGAACACGAAGTTTATGTTGGTGAAGTTGATGATGGTGATCCTTCCTTTTATTGCGGATACTCCAGTTTTTTTTTTTAAATTCTATTGAGGCTGGAACACAGCTCGTTGTTCGTATCCAATTGTAATAGGTGGGTTTGCTGTTCGTTTACTCCTTTAAATTCCTTCTCCTTTTGTCGGTAAGGATAACCGGCTGCGCCAAATGTAGTGCCAATGATTAGTTTACACTACTATATGATGATGAGTATAGTACCGATATCTTTGATACACTGCTACAGTTACGGAAAATATAGTGTAATGAGTAATTTAATGAACACTGCTTCTTATAGACTATAGTGAAAAGGCTTTGGGACACTACTGTATATTTTACTCTTTAGAACTGACAGAGTATTGATGAGTTCAAAATTCAAATGATGACGGTGTAGTGCCTCTTTGGGAGTGACAATACTTATTGTATTGGAGTTTAGATTGATACACTACTGTTTAGAAAGTGATTGTTGTATATAAGGAATGTATCGTTTCTTTATGTTTATGCAGATGTTTATTCACTTATTCTTATTTATTCAGTAATTTTTTACATGTAATATTTCTAGATTTATTTGAAAGTTAGTCACTGATCGATTTAACTTGTACACTGACTTATCGAATTGACTTAACTTATTCACTTATTATAAAACTGATTATTCTTATTCACTAATTACAGAATTGGCTTCACTGATTAAAAACTTAGCACCTGCCTAATTGATATTTTTTGAAGACATGTTAACCGATTGACGGTGTTTACTACTATTTCTATTCTAGCTTGACTCGATTGTTTTCACCGAACGACTTGAACGAGTGACCGCTTAATTGCTACTTGACTACTGCTTTATTGATTTTTGTAAAACTGACTCCGGTAATTGTCTGAACACTGACTGACTGTTTAGTTCTGTGGTTACCGTTAGACTGCTTATTAAATCAAAAAACTTTTCTTAATCGACCCATTTTTCATAAAAACTCAAAATTGATTACCAATTTAACTTTTATAAAATATTATTATTTGTTGATGTATGTCGCGTATTAATCCTAATTTGTCAATTTTGTATTTTAATTTAATTTAATTTAAAAAAGTGTTTCGCAATAATTAATTTGACGATTGTTAATTTTGTATTTTAATTTTATTAGTTTAAAAGAAAGTGTTTTGTAATAATTGATTTTAAGATTGTTGATTTTGCACAAATAATATTTATTGAATTTACATTGGTAATAATTGGTTATAATATTATTTGGTAATGTTTATTTGGATGTTAATTTGGGGATACTACACTCTGTTGATAAAAATAAAATTATCAAAACAAAATAAAAATTTATAAAAAAACAACGTAACCGAAAATCGTGACGATTTTTTTAAATTTTATACTGCTTTAATATTTCTCTCATACGCCGATAAAGAAGTTTCACTTCAAAAATTAAAAAACAGAAACAGATTTGCGTTCATCAACAGTTCATCAAAAGACTTCTATGTGTTTCGACAGAGATAAATAAAACGAAGGAGGGGGGTGTCTCGCTAACAATTGCTTTTCTGCATCCCAAATGACGCTATGACTGTTCGTATGTGTTGCTCGGACTCGAAATACAGTGATCCGAAAATGATTTGTATTACTGTCAGTAAATAAAGTATTTATTGAAACATAAGCGCATACATTAGCATACACGCCAAATTTAAAAAACGATTTTGATTTAATAAATTATTTAATTTTTAAATTAAAAATCAGACAATTTTGTGTACAAGTAGAATCTGATGTATAAGATTAGTTTAAACAAAACAAACTAATTAAAAACAGATATCGAACAAATTTTAAAAAGAAAATTAGCTACATATAAGCAAAACTACATCTATCCGATTTTGCAACAAACAAATATCAAATCTACCACAGAATATATGTGACAATTTATGACACTATATGAAAAAAAAAAACGCCAAACCTACTCTATATCATATGTAGTGCAACTAGTGCAAAATATCAAAAAAGTTTACTTCTAAGAAAAAAAAAAATAATTTCTTCTATTCAAATCTTTTTATTTTTTTTTTCATTGACTGTTATAAGGTTTTTGCAAATTCTTTTTGTTGGGGATTGCTGCAAACTTTTTTAATGAAGCCGATAAGTCACAAATTCTCTATTTGTAGAGCTTAGGATTTATAAGAAATGGATTTAAATGTTTCCACAAATTCTATACTTATGAAGTTTTTAAAAATATTAGTATCCAAACGGCCGTTATAACGAGTTTAAAAAACCTACTTTTTTCTAGTATAAAGCCTCTAGTTTCTTAACCATGTTTTGGATTTAGCTGATTTACGAACTTGTCCAAGATATTTATAAAACGCACATTTTTAAAAAAAGGCTTTTGATCTGGCTCCACAAATGCGACCGTGAGGGTGCCGGTTGTTTCATCAAAACAACAACAACATTCAAACAATTTTTTTTGCAAACTTTTTTGTTGCCGCTCACTCAGGAACCTCTAACTGCAGAGGTGTATTTATAAAATTAGTTGATAAAAAATATTCCAAAAATTTTAAATTTGTTAATTTCTTAAAAATATTAGTCTTCAAACGGCCATTATAACGGTTTTAAAAAATCAATTTTTTTTTCAGAAGTCCAATAACTTTGGTTGTGATCTTTTTCTCGATTCGGCCGCTTTTCCTTCCGAAAAATGTCGATTGCCAGGGTACTGGTAATTTTTTTTAATTATAAGGGTTGGCAACTTGTTCTAGAGCACGAGGCTAACCTTGTCCGACAAAAGTTTGTCGAGTTGAGTTCGAGTTCGACAACTCAAACATACCAACATGTCAATTTTCGCACTCGGGCAAGCTTACCTTCGTGCCCAAAAACAAATTTCCTCCACACATAGCAAAACAACAAATTTTGGTAGCAAATTTACAAGATTGCCGGCAATCGTCATTTTTTGGAGTTTGCATATCGAGAAAAATGGTAGAACAAAAGTTTACGGGCTCGTTAAGAACAGGCACCTCACGAAGATAGATATTATTGGTTTTTCTTTCGTCGATCAATGCCAACAATATATTCAAATTTCAGATTCTGTAAAAATAGTCAATTTTTTACAATGTACGTTTTCGGCGTGGTTTCTATTTTAAAGTGTGAATCTAAAGTTTATAATGCTTTACTTTATAATGTTTTTACAATATAAACGGGAATTTTTTGTCCATTAATTGATTACTAGTATACATAGCTTCAATTGTCACACAAACTCTTCAAAGTAATCGTGTAAATCACTAAAAATTAATTATTTAATTACCAACTAACAATTAAATTGATCTTATTTATCTGCCAATAATTGATGTTTAAAGTTCGATTTATTTATATCTGCTATAATAACACATTGCCAATGATTTAATATTCGTTAACAATTCCTAATTTCCGTATCTCCATATCTTTTAAGGTTTAATCAATTGCCTATTTAGACAGATAATTGTGAGAAAATTTTTTGAATTCAAAAATATGTATAAATACAATAGGTTTTTCTGAAAATTTATCAGTATCCAGCCAAGTTTTGGAAACTAAAATAAGCAAAACTAAAATAAATTTCAATGTCGAATCAGCGTCAAAGTGCGGTAAAATTATTGCTATTTGTGAACCTTGTTCAACTTACTTTGGCAACAAACTATTGTGATCCAGATTTATGTAAACGATATGATGGAACTGAGGGAAGTGATCCTCATATTGGTTGTAAAAATGATGGGGTGAGTTTTTAGAACTTTTAAAACAGCTATGACATTGAAATTTAAAATTGATTTTAATTTTCCTAGTCCTTTGCATCAATATGTAGAGAAGAGCAACTTGTACAAATGACTCCGAAGTTCATCAAAGCTATTCTTAAGAACATTAATGATTTTCGTAATAAGATTGCATCTGGAAATGTTGATGGATACACTCCAGCTGCTAATTTACCTACAGTTGTAAGTACATCAACGAAAATACATGAGGCAAAAATTTATTGACTTTTAAATTCAGAAATGGGACAACGAATTAGCAAAACTCACTGAGTATAATGTGAAAACATGTAAATACGGTCATGACAAATGTCACAATACTGATACCTATAAATTTTCGGGACAAAATACTGGCTTCATTCGATCAAGTGCAGGATTTGCAGAAGATCGATATCTACAAATATTTATGAACAACATGGAAACTTGGACAAACGAAAGTCAAATTTGCGATCAAAGTGTTATTGATAATTTACATGCACCTAACGACGGGTACGTTGAGTATTTGGTTGAATTAATCTTAATTAGAAATTTTGTTAATAATTCTATTTCAGTCGCGACTACTATCATTTCCTCGTAATGGTACATCACAAAACCGATAGAATTGGGTGCGCTGCAATTCAATACAAAGACGACTCAAACCAATATTGGGTCTCAATGACATGTGATTTCAGTTATTCTAATATGCTAGATGAACCTGTTTATATGAGCGGACCACCGTGCTCAAAATGTAAATCTGGCTGTAACAAAAAGTATCCAGCTTTATGTTCGGAAAGTGAAAAAGTCCAATATCTTCCAGATGTTTTACTAAATCAACAATAACCATTCCACTAGGATTTTGCTCTTTTATTTGTAAACTTATTTACTAACAAACTAAATTTTTGTGATTCGATCAATTGTTATCATTGGTGATTTGATCAATTATTATCATAGTCTAGTTACAATAGTTATATGTACAAACATTTGTGGCACAGCTGTAGAGTTTACATAACTTAATAAAATATTATTTGCTTTGTGGCACATATTTAAAGTTTTGATAAAATAAATAGGATTTTTTTCACATGTACAAATAGGTGACATAGGTCAATATTTTCTATTATGAAATACAGAGAAAATAAAAATTATATATGAGGAAAAGCAAATTTGTTTTAAAAATTTCCTCCAATAAAATCAAAATGGGGTTTACCAATAATCTAATCGAGCTAGTGACATATTCATTGATCATGATACAGTGCGTTCTCAATGATTAAAGCTTACATATGTAGTTAAATGAGGATCTATTTCTTAAGGCAAGCAACAACGTGCTATCATCAAGAAATAGTCTAAAGTTGTGATATTCTAAGATATCAGATTGGCAAGTGATATTTCAGTGCTATTGCCAATGGTATTGTAGAGAAAGTTTGGACTTTATACGAAACATATAATTTTAAACCAGAATCTATTGCATCTATGTTAAACGAATCACTCTTGGAAATATCTTATTCTCACAAAAATTACAAAAACTTAATGTTAAATCAAAAAGTAATTTTTAATTCGATATTAAAATATTTTAATAGAAAACAAACACAAAATTATATAAATCAAAATCTAAATGAGCTTACATTATTTAATGTTGAATGTTGATCCGCTGTAAATTGATAATCTGCTATAATATCCTCAATAAATTGACCAGGTGATTGACCAGAGACATCATTCCGACAGACGTTGTCCTGCATGATACTTCAAGCGATTAGGATATTAAACAAAGTATGAAATGAAAGACAAATAATATAATAATTTCATTATTCTTTATTTTGAAATAGCATCAATTTTTCTAAAAACATATTGTTTGTTTAATTTTATCTTAATGCAAGTTGATGAACAATATTTTTATTCAATTCCTGAGGAGTATAAATGAATGAATTTGATGGTTTTCCAACGCGAGAACAAGCCACATATAATTGGCCATGTGAAAAGACCGGATTTTCTAGATCCAATTCACAAATCAACATTGTTTGACCTTGTGACTTATTAATAGTCATGGCAAACTCCAAGCGAATTGGAAATTGCAGACGTCTAAACGGAATGGGTGAGTCTGAAGGGATCATTTGGATTCGTGGCAGAAGAACAACTCCACCTTCAAATTAGCCGTTCAAAATTGTAGCTTCAAGGAGATATCAAACTAAAGCAGCAATTCCTTTTGATACGGTTTTTGGACATTAAAACTATGAGTGGAACCTTATGATCCTTCAGAAGTCCAAAAACTTTTGTTGTGATCTTTTTCTCGATTCGGCCGCTTTTCCTTTCGGCAAACTCCAAAAAATGCCGATTGCCAGGGTACTGGTAATTTTTGTTCATTATGGGGGTTGGAAACTTGTTCTAGAGCACGAGGCTTGTCCGGCAAAAGTTTGTCGAGTCGAGTTCGAGTTCGACAACTCAAACATACCAACATGTCAATTTTTGCACTCGGGCAAGCTTACCCTCGTGCCCAAAAACAAATTTCCACCACACATAGCAAAACAACAAATTGTGGTAGCAAATTTAGAAGATTGCCGGCAATCGTCATTTTTTGGAGTTTGCATATGAAAAGGCGGCCGAATCGAGAAAAATGGTAGAACAAAAGTTTTCGGGCTCGTTAAGAACAGGCACCTCACGTAGATAGATATTATTGGTTTTTCTTTCGTCAATGCCAACAATATATTCAAATTTCAGATTCTGTAAAAATAGTCAATTTTTTACAATGTACGTTTTCGGCGTGGTTTCTATTTTAAAGTGTGAATCTAAAGTTTATAATGCTTTACTTTATAATGTTTTTACAATATAAACGGGAATTTTTTGTCCATTAATTGATTACTAGTATACATAGCTTCAATTGTCACACATACTCTTCAAAGTAATCTTGTAAATCGCTAACAATTAATTATTTAATTACCAACTAACAATTCAATTGATCTTATTTATCTGCCCATAATTGATGTTTAAAGTTCGATTTATTTATATCTGCTATAATTACACATTGCCAATGATTTAATATTCCTAATTGGCATATCTCCATATCTTTTAAGGTTTAATTAATTGGCTATTTTGCCAGATAATTGTGAGAAAATTTTTTGTATTCAAAAATATGTATAAATACAAAAGGTTTTTCTGAAAATTTATCAGTATCCAGCCAAGTTTTGGAAACTAAAATAAGCAAAACTAAAATAAATTTCAATGTCGAATCAGCGTCAAAGTGCGGTAAAATTATTGCTATTTGTGAACCTTGTTCAACTTACTTTGGCAACAAACTATTGTGATCCACATTTATGTAGACGATATGATGGAACTACTGGATATGATCCTCATATTGGTTGTAAAAATGATGGGGTGAGTTTTTAGAACTTTTAAAACAGCTATGACATTGAAATTTAAAACTGATTTTAATTTTCCTAGTCCTTTGCATCAATATGTAGAGAAGAGCAACTTGTACAAATGCCTCCGAAGTTCATCAAAGCTATTCTTAAGAACATTAATGATTTTCGTAATAAGATTGCATCTGGAAATGTTAATGGATACACTCCAGCTGCTAATTTACCTACAGTTGTAAGTACATCAACGAAAATACATGAGGCAAAAATTTATTGACTTTTAAATTCAGAAATGGGACAACGAATTAGCAAAACTCACTGAGTATAATGTGAAAACATGTAAATACGGTCATGACAAATGTCACAATACTGATACCTATAGATTCTCGGGACAAAATACTGGCTTCATTCGTTCAACTGCACGATTTGCAGAAGCTCGATATCTACAAATATTTATGAACAACATGGAAACTTGGACAAACGAAAGTCAAATTTGCGATCAAAGTGTTATTGATAATTTACATGCACCTAACGACGGGTACGTTGAGTTGAGGCTTAGTTAATCTTAATTAGAAATTTTGTTAATAATTCTATTTCAGTCGCGACTACTATCATTTCCTCGTAATGGTACATCACAAAACCGATAGAATTGGGTGCGCTGCAATTCAATACAAAGACGACTCAAACCAATATTGGGTCTCAATGACATGTGATTTCAGTTATTCTAATATGCTAGATGAACCTGTTTATATGAGCGGACCACCGTGCTCAAAATGTAAATCTGGCTGTAACAAAAAGTATCCAGCTTTATGTTCGGAAAGTGAAAAAGTCCAATATCTTCCAGATGTTTTACTAAATCAACAATAACCATTCCACTAGGATTTTGCTCTTTTATTTGTAAACTTATTTACTAACAAACTAAATTTTTGTGATTCGATCAATTGTTATCATTGGTGATTTGATCAATTATTATCATAGTCTAGTTACAATAGTTATATGTACAAACATCTGTAGCACAGCTGTAGAGTTTACATAACTTAATAAAATATTATTTGTTTTGTGGCACATATCTAAAGTTTTGATAAAATAAATAGGATTTTTTTCACATGTACAAATAGGTGACATAGGTCAATATTTTCTACCATGAAATACAGAGAAAATAAAAATTATATATGAGGAAAAGCAAATTTGTTTTAAAAATTTCCTCCAATAAAATCAAAATGGGGTTGCCAATAATCGAGCTAGTGACATATTCATTGATCATGATACAGTGCGTTCTCAATGATTAAAGCTTACATATGTAGTTAAATGAGGATCTATTTCTTAAGGCAAGCAACAACGTGCTATCATCAAGAAATAGTCTAAAGTTGTGATATTCTAAGATATCAGATTGGCAAGTGATATTTCATTGCTATTGCCAATGGTATTGTAGAGAAAGTGTGGACTTTATACGAAACATATAATTTTAAGCCAGAATCTATTGCATCTATGTTAAACGAATCACTCTTGGAAATATCTTATTCTCACAAAAATTACAAAAACTTAATGTTAAATCAAAAAGTAATTTTTAATTCGATATTAAAATATTTTAATAGAAAACAAACACAAAATTATATAAATCAAAATCTAAATGAGCTTACATTATTTAATGTTGGATGTTGATCCGCTGTAAATTGATAATCTGCTATAATATCCTCAATAAATTGACCAGGTGCCATAACATCAACCGATGTCAATGCCATTTCTTCTTTCCAAACAAACTCCTAATCCAATTCGAAATTCAAATTTATCATCGCTAGCATTTTGAATATAACTATATGCCCGACTTCCAAACCAAACTCATAATCCAATCCAAAATTTCCTTTTGCATGCACTTTTTCTCCTAATATATCTCCAATTACATATTTTCCAAACATATTACAGCTATTTCTATTTGGCTTCATGTTATAAACCAAATCAATTTATTTTATTATATCGACAGACTGTAGTCATCCATATCAGCAAATCAGCTATGATTTTTAATAACAATGGAATTAAATAAAAGCATAAGAAGATATAATATCGATTATCCAAAAGATATATCTTTATTTAAAATTTTCTTTTATTAAAAAAATTAGACAGATAATCACAAATAAATTACAAACTTCCACAACATTTTAACTAGATTTTAGATTACTCAATGTATCACATATTAGTATTACTATTTGATTTCAATTTACATAATGCCCCGATCTAAATAATTTGATCGCTTGTATACAGACAGTTTCTTGGTTTCCTGTTTCCCTCTCCATTATCCTTTTCATCGCAAATATAAGCAATTCTTTCCAATACAGACAACAATTCTACTTTTCATAAATTAAAAAACTGCACATAAGAACAAAATTACCATAGTTTATGTAAAACATGTATTATTAATTGTCATTGAGTGAAGTAACTAAACCATCATCAAAAATAAATGTCTATTTGCACAGTAGTACAAAAAAATGTCCCTACGTTTATTACAATTAAAGAGAAATAAATTAATAAATTACTAGCGAGTTTCTTTAAACTTGAATACTATTATTTTAGAGTAAAAATTGAAAATAGTCCATCGTTACAGTATATGATATCCCACCGATCACCACAACTAATTCTCAACGTGAAACCACATCTGTCAAATCGTATTTTTTTGTTTATTTTTCTCAATTTCTTACTCTTTCATATATTCCCATAGACGTGCGTAGCTTTTCATTTAATTCAAAACTGTGCAATTTTTTTAAATCCACAAGAAAAAACTCTACCACAAAAAATAATAGTCCCTCCCTTACTGTGGTCTTAAAAACAGAAAAGAGAATAACGTTTTGGTTTTGATTATAACCAAACACAGTTGTTTGAAATTTCATCAATGAAAAATAAATTTGTTTGTATGAAAAAAGTTTATTAGCAAATTTGCATAATATGTTTTGAAAATAATTACATAACTTAAATATTTCTTCGTGTCGTAAAAGGATGCTTGTCATTTATAAAATATGTTACTTAAATAAGCACCGGAAATAACTCAATGAATAATTAATCTGGTAACTATTGTTATCCATTTTATAAAAATTATCTATGAAGAAAGCATTTAATATTTTTTGGCGTTTAGAATTGTTTTTAGTTTAATAAAAAAATTTATAGTAGTAGATATAAACATTGAAAACTAATCAAAATGGAGAAAAGAAAAAATGAATATGACAAAATAACAGGTCGTTCAATAAGTCCGTAGGATAAGTAAGAAAAAAACAACATTTTGATAAAACTCGATTTTTTTATTCAACATAGTTGCCTTCGAGGGCGATACAACGAGTATAGCGATTTTCCAACTTTTCTATACCACTTTTATAGTACGATTTCTCTTTCTCGTCAAAATGGGCCTCAGTTTCAGCGATTACTTCATCATTGGACTTAAATTTCTTTCCAGCAAGCATTCTCTTGAGATCTGAAAACAGGAAAAAATCGCTGGGGGCTAAATCTGGAGAATATGGTGGGTGGGTAAGCAATTCAAAGCCCAATTCATTTAATTTTGCCATCGTTTTCATCGATCTGTGACACGGTGCATTATCTTGGTGAAACAACACTTTTTTCTTTTGCAAATGTGGCCGTTTCTTTGCGATTTCAGCCTTCAATCGATCCAAAAGTTCACAGTAATACTCGCTGTTGATGGTGGTTCCTTTTTGGAGATAGTCGATGAATATTATTCCGTTCGTATCCCGAAATACAGACGCCATCACCTTACCGGCCGACTGTTGCGTCTTTGCTCGCTTTGGATTCGGTTCGTCGACTGCTGTCCACTCAGCTGACTGTCTTTTGGATTCTGGTGTGTAATTGTGAAGCCATGTCTCATCCATTGTCACATATCTACGATAGAATTCCCTTTTATTGCGGTTTAACAGTGCCAAAAACTCCTCCGAAGCATCGATTCGTTGTTGTTTTTGGTCGACTGTGAGCTCACGCGGCACCCAATTTGCACAGAGCTTTCGCATACCCAAATGTCTTTATGTAAAATGGTAAAAACACTACCATCTGCTACCTTTACAATGCCAGCTATTTCGTGCACCTTCAATTTGCGATCGTTCATAACCAATTTGTGGATTTTTTTTATGTTTTCTGGAATAACAGCCTCATTTTGGCGTCCACTGCGCTCTGCATCTTTTGTGCTGGTACGACCACATTTAAATTCAGCCATCCACTTCTCTACCATTTGTCTCGATGGAGCAGAGTTTGGATAATGTTGATCAAGCCATTGTTTGGTTTCCACTGTATTTTTTTTCATCAAAAAGCAATGCTTTATTAAAATTCGAAATTCACTTTTTTCCATTTTTTTTCAAAAACAAAAGTTGCTTCACACAAAATGCTATAACTCACGAATAAATAGTCAGATTGCTGTCAAATTTATACACGTATCGTTTGAAGGTTAGTACTAAATAAAAATCATATGGAAAAAATTCTAGTAACGCCATCTATGTGTCATTCTACGGACTTATTGAATGACCTAGTAATGTGACATCTCCATTTTCGTGTTTCTGTTCATACAATTGTCGCTATCTTGCAATATATTTATATATCTTTTGAGGTGATTTTATAACAATTTATTTAAAATAAATTTACTAACATTTACATTAACAACTTATAATATAATATTTGTGACATGTTTCAACCATAAATGGTCATTTCCAAACATTTGCAATATTATAAATATCAAAAGAAAACATTTTTCGTTCAACAAAATTTTGTTTGAAAATTTTTTGCCTTAGTTTTCTTTTAGTTTAAACCACTGAAATTCTCTAAAATGTAATGACAACATTCAATTTCACCAATAAAAATTTGAATTATACTAATAAAAAATATTTATACGGGATATTAAAAATTATCAGTTGTAATTTCCCAAGGGCGACACTAATTTGTTGCTAAAAATTTCGAAAGCAAGTATATTGATAACGCACGAGGGCTATTATCAATACCACTTGCTTGAGGAATTTTCCAAAAAATTATGAGCATTTATCAACGAACGAGGGGAATTCGTTTAGAAATTTTTTACCATTTTTCATTTCTTTATATTTTTTTTATGAATTATACGTTGGTCTACTTTGATATCAGTTAATTATTTCAAAATTAGACCAATAATATTTAATATCCCAGTAGGCCAGACGAATAAATATTTGTTATTGCATTGCATGTTATTGGTGAAATTGAATGATGTCATTCCATTTTAGAGAATTTCATTTGGTTAAATTAAAATAAAACTAAGGCAAAAAAATTTCAGTTGTAATTTCCCAAGCGCGGTGAATTTCGAAATAATTTTTTGCCAAAAATTTTGAAAGCAAGTATATTGATAAAAGCACGAGGCCGTAGGCCGAAGGCTATTTTTAATACCACTTGCTTGAGAGAATATTTAAAAAAAAGTCAAAGTGGCACGTATATCCGCTAGAAAAAGGTAGATTTCGGGACCAGACAGCTTTGTGTACAAAAAGAATTGGATATGTCCGATTATTTTAAATAAAAATTTAAGTAGCAACAGAATAATCCCAAAAATTTATCAAACCAATCAAACTAAACACATAAACGGAAACTACTTTATCAATGCAAAATTGGAATGGTTTTGTTTAATTTGGTTAGAATTCCTTTATAACATATTAAATCCTTTGGTGGATTAACGTTCTTACTACGTCACAACTGCAATATTACACCACTTAATTTATAATCAACAACAACATCGAACAACTTTACACCTCAAATATAATGCAAATAGTTATCTTTTTATAAAAAACTTTTGTAAATGTGTAATCAATATATGTACATATATTTATTTCAACTAAACCACTTCCAAATATTCCAAAATTCCAAAGAAACTATTCCCTAATTCAAAACAATAATGAATTCTCAAAACAACAACAACAAACATTCAAAACAACATTTTTTTAATTTTTGCGAAAAAAAATAAAAACTCAAAGAGAAACAAAAGAAAATGTATTTAATATTTCTATAGGATGTTTCTATATTTTTGGGATTTGTTGTTGTAATTGTATGAGAGTGGCTGTAAGAGTGCCTTACATTAAGTAATTGTAATGCTAATTGCATTGGAACTTCTTAGGTTAGAAGGCTGAAAATTTCTGAGGCTATAATTGAAAAAATGAATTAAAAGCTAGTTTTAGTTTAAACAAAACAGACTCAAAAATGATGAAAGCATGGCCGTTTGCGTTTGTTTTTATTTTAATAGCCCCAGGGTCCCAACCTCTGAACTTAAACAATTTGTTTTTTAAGTTTTGGATAGATTTATCTACGTATCTAAGTGTATAACAGTTTTCAAATGTGAGATTGGTCATTTTCAGCTAAATCAAGGACAACAAAGTTAAGTAAATTTTTAAAACAGCTGACTTTTCAGGAACCTGGAACGCCAAGATTGTCATTTGAAAATATATGATAGAAATATGTTCACATATTCAATATTTATATATATATATATATATCCATATATATATATATATATATATTTATATATATATATATATATATATATATATATATATTATATATATATATATATATATATATATATATATATATAATATATATATATATAATAGTTATTATATATATATATATATTATATATATATATATATATATATATATATATATATATATATATATATATATATATATATATATATATATATATATATATATATATATATATATATATATATATATATATATATATATATTATATATATATATATATATATATATATATATATATTATATATAATATATATATATATATATATATATATATATATATATATATATATATATATATATATATATATATATATAATATCTTATATATATAAAAATCACATGTCACCACGCAACCACGTAACCAATCTTAATAAAATTGTGTTCAGTGTGTGTATAATGGTCCAACTTGAGAGATAGGATAGTTTTTATTTTGATTGAACGCCTAAATATTTTTTAATTACGAATTTAATGTTAAATATGGATAGTTCATAAGCAAACTTTCAGATGGCGGCGTAAATTAATTAATTTACTGTCAAACCTGCTTTATCGACTTTTTAATCATCCATGTAGGGGCCATATAGACTATCAAATATGTTATTGAGCGATCATTTTGTTCCGGTGTTTGCTGCAATGGCACTGCAAAAGGGGGAAAAGAAACGAAATTCAATAAAATTTATATGGGATTTCATACAAAACACAACTTGAATAATTTTAAAAATTATCTATGAAATACCTCATTTTGCTACAATTAAATAATTTAAATTTCTTTGGCGCTGCAAAAGGGGGAAAAGAGAAGAAATTCAATAAAATTTATATGGGATTTCATTCAAAACACAACTTGAATAATTTTAAAAATTATCTATGAAATTTCTCATTATACTACAATTAAATAATTTAAGTTTCTTTATGAACTATTACTGACAATTACTGACAATATTGAGCATAATATTTAAAATACTTTATTTTCTTCTGTCCGTAAAAGAAATACGAAAATAGGTTAAATTTTTCATACAAGTTTGTATGGGAAATTAAGGCAATTTTCATGTTTGAGCGACTTAAGAATAATATTTTATATATTACGCTTAATATATACTCGATAGGATAGTTTTTATCTCAATTAAAAGTTTTAATATATTTTAATTGCGAATTGAATGTTAAATGTATTTCGTAAACACATTTAACGTAAGTGACACAACTTCATCATGGACTTTTTAAATCATCAGCGTAGGCCCCGAAAAAACTGTTGGTTTCAACTTTTTGTTATATTTGAAGTTTAACGCATAGCTCTTTCTATTTTGTGAATTATTTTTTTTTTAATTGTGTTGTGTATCATTTAATTATTATTATTTTTAACTTCAAAATAATAAGTTTTTTACAAGAATAAATTAAAATTGTGTAAGTACTAATAAATTTGTTTAAAAATAATAATTTTATTTAAAATAATAATTGCCGTGGCCCATTATCGATGAAATTGAAATTGACTCAAAAATTTCAATTTACTCTGCTATCGCATTTGAATAAATTTTGCCAGATTGTGGTGTTGAAATTCATGTAATATTTGTTTTTCAATATTTGTTTTTTCGTAATTTAATTTTTGTAGAAGAAGATAAAGCAAAACAAAAAATAATATTTTTGCGAAAAACGACTAAATTTCAATTTCATCGGCATTTTTGAGAAATGTAATCACGACAAATAATACAGAAAAAATCTACTTTACCGAACGTCTTAAAAAGATTAAAATTCATTAGAAATCATTAGAATTTTGACAACACGACTTTAAAGTTTATTAATTTTAATGATTTCTCTATGAATACCCAAAATTACGGTTAGTAGTAAATACGTCTAAATAACGTAATGGCCAATAACATGAGCTATCAACCAAAAAGTTTCGAGTACGAATCAAGTCACGTCGTTCCGTTTTTTTTTGCTTTTTTGGTTTTTATTTATATTTTAGATTCAAAATCACGAAGGTGGAAAATTTCAAATTTGGTTTGACAAAAAACAGTGAATGCTATAATGATGATAACTAATTTGTATTGTCACTAAATCTGTATTAAAACAATAGTTTGTTAGGGTATTGCACATAATTTATTACTTCTTTTCTAATATTACTTTTAAACGCCGTACAATGGTTCAAAACGCATTAAAACACGCGCATAAGTGAAAAAAAAATTTTTTTTGTTTTCTCATAACTGACCATTAGTTTTGTTTTCTAACATATTAAGGATGTCAAAAAACAGTTTTACCAACAAAAAAAAATTAAATACATCACTATTATGAACATAAATTAAAAGAAAAAATAATTGTTATTTATTGCATATATTTTTAATTATTTTTATTGAAAGTTTATGTCAGCAGTACCATAAGCACACATACATGAGACTTTATATTACTCTTTAAAAATGTTTATGCACATTACTAGAACCTTTTAAAGTCACAAATTCATGTATATAGTTTGTATGTATATATATATGTTAAATTTAAATCATGATACTTATTTCCTTTAATATGATTGCTCGCCTAATTTTCAAACATCAAGCACTTGAAGGGCTTACTCTGGCTTACGACCAAATTTTTTGGATATTTACTAGTGATGTATGTACTAAGCGAGGCACTTAAATTCATCTGCATATTTCTGCTTATTCTAGAGATATTTCATTATTATTGCAAAAACTGCCCGAAAAAAACCGACAAATTTACATTTTTTCGTAAAACCGTCCTTAAATCGTTATTTTTTTTTTTTCTTTGACGTAAATGTGACATGGAAATTTTTAAATTTGTTATAGTTTTTGAAATATTTTTGGAATTTTGAAAAAAGTTTGTATTTTTGATTTTGTAGAATTGTTGGAATATTTTTAGAATTTTGGAAAAAGTTTTAATTTTTGATTTTATTTTGATTTTTGGAATATTTTTGGAATTAAGAAAAA
Source organism: Diogma glabrata (assembly GCA_963693315.1). Lineage (NCBI taxonomy): Eukaryota > Metazoa > Arthropoda > Insecta > Diptera > Cylindrotomidae > Diogma > Diogma glabrata. The sequence goes on along the minus strand of OY856186.1, from coordinate 322,766,157 downwards.
AGATTCAATTTTTGATATTGTTATTATTTTTGCAATATTTATACAATTTTGGAAAAAGTTTGAATCTTTAAGAATTTTTGGAATATTATTAGAATTTAGAACCAGTTTAAATATTTGATTTTATTCTAAGTTTTGGAATTTTGAAAATAGTTTCAATTTTTGATTCTGTTATAATTTTTGCAATAGTTTTAGAATTTTTGAAAAAAGTTTTAATCTTTGGTTTTGTAATAATTTTTGGATTATTTTTAGAATTTTGAAGAAAGTTTGATGTTTGATTCTATTTAATTTTTACATTATTTTTGGAATTTTGAAAGAAATATGAATTTGTGATTTTGTAATATTTTCTCGAAACGCTAAATGGAGAAGTTTTGAGTAGTTTTCTGAGTGTATCATCTTTTCACAAAATTATGTTAAAATAAAATACTGGTACTTCTACAGAGAATTTTATTTTTGATATACATATCGCTGCCTAAAACTAAAAACAATGTCCTCAGAAAAGTTTGTTTCTGAAAACTAAACACAGACCGACATTTTTAAAAGATACTCCATACATTTAATTCTCGCATGTAAGGGTGAGATGCATGGAGTATCTTTTAAAGTATGGAAGTTATGACATCATAGCTCAGTCCATTTTGCTAGTCGGTTGGAGAAAAACTTTATTTTACTGAAAATTACTATTGAATAATAAATGAATATGTGTATATAATTTTGTAACAGGACAACTGTCCAAAGAAGCTCAAGAGCACTGCAACAAAAATTTTAAGACTTTCAGGAGTAGATTCGCACGAAGAGATTCAAGAATTCACTATCTTACAGATATTTTTATTCGATTTCTTGTTTTTTTCGGACCCATTAATATCAAAAATGCGAACATCCACTTTAAATCGCGAAACACATGAACATCACAAAGATGTGAAACAATTATTCAAAATTACAGTTCAAGAACAAGACACATATGATGAAGAAACTGTTTAAAATTATAAAAAAAATTTAATATTATCAACAAAAACAAATGTTATGACAGTATTTTTTTAATTTTGATTATTTAAATAATAAAATATGTGAAGGGCTGAAATCTCACAGTTCTGAGATATTAAGACTTCGGTCTGGGTTTAGTTTTCAGAAACAAACTTTTCTGAGGACATTGTTTTTAGTTTTAGGCAGCGATATGTATATCAAAAATAAAATTCTCTGTAGAAGTACCAGTATTTTATCTCTGTTTAGAAATTTATTACAGATCATATATTAACATAATTTTGTGAAAAGATGATACACTCAGCAAACTACTCAAAACTTCCCCATTTAGCGTTTCGAGAAAATATTACAAAATCTTAAATTCATATTTCTTTCAAAATTCCAAAAATAATGTAAAAATTAAATAGAATCAAACATCAAACTTTTTTCAAAGTTCTAAAAATAATCCAAAAATTATTACAAAACGAAAGATTAAAACTTTTTTCAAAAATTTTAAAACTATTGCAAAAATTATAACAAAATCAAAAATTTAAACTATTTTCAAAATTCCAAAACTTAGAATAAAATCAAATATTTAAACTGGTTCTAAATTCTAATAATATTCCAAAAATTCTTAAAAATTCAAACTTTTTTCAAAATTGTATAAATATTGCAAAAATAATAACAATATCAAAAATTGAATCTTTTTTCATAATTCCAAAAATATTCCAAAAAATTAAAATAAAATCAAAAATTAAAACTTTTTCCAAAATTCTAAAAATATTCCAAAAATTCTACAAAATCAAAAATACAAACTTTTTTCAAAATTCCAAAAAATATTTCAAAAACTATAACAAGTTCAAAAATTTCCATGTCACATTTACGTCATGTCATATAAACAGCTAGCTAATTTGCTTTTCCATGAAATTAGCTAAAAAAATAAACGAAATCATTTATGTGACATACTTGACAGTATTTTTTTTTGACAAATTTATAATGCAAAAAAATTCTCAATAATAATAATATCATGTTCATTACATTTCATTTCATCCAAATAACTATTTAATATTATCTAAAAAAAGAATTGAAAATCATTCTTTTGACACACTTGACATTATTTTTTTGACAAGCTTATAATGAAATAATTCTTAATAATAATAATAAAATTTCATGTCATATAAATAACTAATTTATTCTTTTCCATAAAATTGAGTAAAAAATTAAATAAAAATCTTTCTTTTGACACACTTGACAACATTTTTTGACAAACTTATAATGCCATAATTCTCAATAATAATAATAAAATTACATGTCATATGAATAATTAATTTTATTTTGTTCCATAAAATTGGGTAAAAAAATAAATAAAAATCTTTCTTTTGACACACTTGACAACATTTTTTTGACAAACTTATAATCCCATAATTCTCAATAATAATAATAAAATTTCATGTCATTCAAATAATTAATTTTATTTTTTTCCCAAAAATTGGGTAAAAAAATAAATAAAAGTCTTTCTTTTGACATACTTGACAACATTTTTTGACAAACTTATAATGCCTTAATTATCAATGGTAATAATAAAATTTCATGTTATATAAATAATTAATTTTATTTTTTCCATAAAATTGGGTAAAAAAATAAATAAAAATCTTTCATTTGACACACTTGACAACATTTTTTTGACAAACTTATAATGCCATAATTCTCAATAATAATAATAAAATTTCATGTCATTCAAATAATTAATTTTATTTTTTTTCCATAAAATTGGGTAAAAAAATAAATAAAAATCTTTCTTTTGACACACTTGACAACATTTTTTTGACAAACTTATAGTGCCATAATTCTCAATAATAATAATGAAATTTCATGTCATTCAAATAATTAATTTTACTTTTTCCCAAAAATTGGGTAAAAAAATAAATAAAAGTCTTTCTTTTGACATACTTGACAACATTTTTTGACAAACTTATAATGCCATAATTATCAATAGTAATAATAAAATTTCATGTCATATAAATAATTAATTTTATTTTTTCCATAAAATTGGGTAAAAAAATAAATAAAAATCTTTCTTTTGACACACTTGACAACATTTTTTGACAAGCTTATAATGCCATAATTATTAATAGTAATAATTAAATTTCATGTCATATAAATAATTAATTTTATTTTTTCCATAAAATTGGGTAAAAAATAAATAAAAATCTTTCTTTTGACACACTTGACGACATTTTTTTGACAAACTTATAATCCCATAATTCTCAATAATAATAATAAAATTTCATGTCATTCAAATAATTAATTTTATTTCTTTCCCAAAAATTGGGTGAAAAAATAAATAAAAGTCTTTCTTTTGACATACTTGACAACATTTCTAGACAAACTTATAATGCTATAATTATCAATAGTAATAATAAAATTTCATGTCATATAAATAATTAATTTTATTTTTTCAATAAAATTGGGTAAAAAAATAAATAAAAATCTTTCTTTTGACACACTTGACAACATTTTTTTGACAAACTTATAATCCCATAATTCTCAATAATAATAATAAAATTTCATTTCATTCATATAATTAATTTTATTTTTTTCCCAAAAATTGGGTAAAAAAAAAAATAAAAATCTTTCTTTTGACACACTTGACAACATTTTTTGACAAACTTATAATGCCATAATTATCAATAGTAATAATAAAATTTCATGTCATATAAATAATTAATTTTATTTTTTCCATAAAATTGGGTAAAAAAATAAATAAAAATCTTTCTTTTGACACACTTGACAACATTTTTTTGACAAACTTATAATCCCATAATTCTCAATAATAATAATAAAATTTCATTTCATTCAAATAATTAATTTTATTTTTTTCCCAAAAATTGGGTAAAAAAATAAATAAAAGTCTTTCTTTTGACATACTTGACAACATTTTTTGACAAACTTATAATGCCATAATTCTCAATAATAATAATAAAATTACATGTCATATAAATAATTAATTTTATTTTGTTCCATAAAATTGGGTGAAAAAATAAATAAAAATCTTTCTTTTGACACACTTGACAACATTTTTTGACAAACTTATAGTGCCATAATTATCAATAAAAATAATAAAATTACATGTCATATGAATAATTAATTTTATTTTTTCCATAAATTTGGGTAAAATAATAAATAAAAATCTTTCCTTTGACACACTTGACAACATTTTTTTGACAAACTTATAATGCCATAATTCTCAATAATAATAATAAAATTTCATGTCATTCAAATAATTAATTTTATTTTTTTCCCAAAAATTGGGTAAAAAAATAAATAAAAGTCTTTCTTTTGACCTACTTGACAACATTTTTTGACAAACTTATAATGCCATAATTATCAATAGTAATAATAAAATTTCATGTCATATAAATAATTAATTTTATTTTTTCCATAAAATTGGGTAAAAAAATAAATAAAAGTCTTTCTTTTGACACACTTGACAACATTTTTTTGACAAACTTATAATGCCATAATTATCAATAGTAATAATAAAATTTCATTTCATATAAATAATTAAGTTTTTTTTTCCATAAAATTGGGTAAAAAAATAAATAAAATCTTTCTTTTGACACACTTGACAACATTTTTTTGACAAACTTATAATGCCATAATTATTAATAGTAATAATTAAATTTCATGTCATATAAATAATTAATTTTATTTCTTCTATAAAATTGGGAAAAAAAAAATAAAAATCTTTCTTTTGACACCTTTGACAACATTTTTTTGACAAACTTATAATGCCACAATTCTCAATAGTAATAATAAAATTTCATGTCATACAAATAATTAATTTAATTTTTTTCCATAAAATTGGGTAAAAAACTAAATAAAAGTCTTTCATTTGACACACTTGACAACATTTTTTGGACAAACTTAGAATGCCATAATTATCAATAATAATAATTACATATCATGTCATATAAATGATTAATTTTATTTTTTTCCATAAAATTGGGTAAAAAATAAATAAACATCTTTCTTTTGACACACTTGAAAACATGTTTTTGACAAACTTATGCCATAATTCACAGTAATAATAATAAAATTTCATGTCATATACTTCAAAACACTTCAAGAATTAGTATTTACACGAAAAAAATACTAAACATCCATGTAGAATTATTTAAAAGGGAGCAAAATAATTATGCGCGTGTTTTAATAGGTTTTGAACCATTGTGCGCCGCTTAAAATCATTATTTCATGGACAGTCATTATTTCATGGACGTTTTTGAAAGGTTAATAAATTGTCCAAAAAGGCATAAAAACGATTTAGCTATTTTGAGCCTTTAACGTTTAGAAACAGTTTAAGCCCCAAAAACATTACAGTGCATGCACAATGAAATTACTTTTACCAAGTTTGTATGAAAATTTATTTTGAGGAAAAAAAATTTATTTTTGAAATATATTTTTCTCAATGAAAAAGTTTAAAATTTCTTAACTTTTTCCTCATGATCAATAAAGAATGAAGCTAGCTACAGTTTAAAGCATTGTGCTGATATTAAAATATAATAATAAAAAGTTGATACCATCAGATTCTACATTGATACCATAAGATTCTCCAATACCATTCAAAAGAATTCAATTTCCTATTCGTTTGGCTTTCGTCATGACCATAAATAAGTCTCAAGGACAAACATTGTCCATTGGTGGCTTGGACTTGGCAAATCCATGTTTAACCCATGGGCAACTATATGTTGCATGCTCACGTGTGGGTAAATCAGCAAATCTTATTGTATTAGCAAAAAACAGGTTAACTAAAAATATTGTACACCGATTAGCACTGATTTAAATTAAAATTACAAGTTTTTACTAGAAGACCCACTCGGTGAACTTCGTACCACCTACAATATATTTGTCGATAACATTTGTCCGCGATTATCAATTCTGATCGACATTCTACCTCCAATTCATTGAGATCAATAATAGTGGCTGTATTGTATAACTTGAATTTTTTGGCTATTAAACGAAACTATTCGGGAATACAATTTTTTTCAATTACTTCGGTCTGAAAGACATAAGTATTACATTCTCGAGCCAAAAGTGAAATTCCTACCCCCACTTTTTAGGGCATTTCTCAACGTTTCAGGTCATAACGATTTTAAAACAGCAAAAAAAAATGTATATCTGTCTGCTGGTCGATCGTCCATCACCACCTACGAAATTTAGAAAACTGCTGAAAGGATTTCAAAAATTTTTATTTCTAAAAACAGGTACACTCAATTAAAATAGCCGTCAGGACGATATGTTCGATAACTGTACCAGAAGTGTGTCAAAAAAATCATCAAGAGTGTCAAAACAAGGAAATATTCATATTTTTTGCTTAAAAACGGTAGTTTTAGGTGATAATGAGTAGTAACCTTGAGTTTAAAGAAATCTTGATAGTCGATATTCGTATGTGAGATCAAAAAGTAAATTATTTCATTATAAGTTTGTCAAAAAAATATTGTCAGTGTGTCAAAAGAATGTTTCATTTAATTTTTACCCAATTTTTTGGAAAAAAAAAATTAATTATTTGTAGGTCATGAAATGTGATTGAACATGCAATTTGAATTTGTGAATTTTAAATTTTTTCAATATTTTTGGAAAAGTTTCAATTTTTGATTTTGTAAGAATTTCCGGAATGTTTTTAGAATTTTGAAAAAGTTTAAATTTTTGTTTTTATTACAATTTTTGGAATTTTGAAAAAAGTTTGTATTTTTAATTATGTTAATATTTTTATAATTTTGAAAACAAATTGAATTTTTGAATTTATGAATTTTGAATTTTATAAATATTTTTAGAATTTTGAAAAAAGCTTCAATTTTTGATTTTGTAAGAATTTTTGGAATATTTTTAGAATTTGAAGAAGTTTGAATTTTTGATTTTTTTATAATTTTTGAAATTTTGTAAAAAGTTTCAAATTTTGATATTGTTATAATTTTTGCAATATTTTCAGGGGCATATACGATAAAACTTGAAGGTTTTCCAACCCTCGAACACGCAACATATAATTGACCATGCGAAAAGTACGAGGTTTCTAGGTCCAGCCCACAAATTGACATTGTTTGGCCTTGTGACTTATTAATAGTGCGAATGCTAATCGAATTGGAAATTCGACCACAAGCTTAAAAATTTCTCCAAAACTCTTTACCAATCACTTTCAAATTTTGACATGCCGTTCGATTCTCAATCCATCTAGATTGATCAGCTAGAATGCTAATGCTCTCTGTTATTCATATTTCCCAAACGGAAAAATTAAAAAATACGCTTTCTATTCTTATTCCGACTCTTTGAAATTATTTTTGTTAATTCTACAAAATGTACGCGCACCAACTTTTTTATAGGCGTAGCAAAGCACGCCGGGTCCCGCTTGTATATATATATATATATATATATATATATATATATATATATATATATATATATATATATATATATATATATATATATATATATTTATATATATATATATATATATATATATATAATATATATATATATATATATATATATATATATATATATATATATATATATATATATATATATATATATATATATATATATATATATATATATATATATATATATATATATATATATATATATATATATATATATATATATATATATATATATATATATATATATATATATATATATATATATATATATATATATATATATATATATATATATATATATATATATATATATATATATATATATATATATATATATATATATATATATATATATATATATATATATATATATATATATATATATATATAGACATTTTTTAAAGACTTAAACAAAAATTCTCCAAATGTTTCCACAGATTCTATATGAAGTTTTTAAAAATATTAGTATCCAAACGGCCGTTATAACGGATATAAAAAACATTTTTTTTCTAATATAAAGCCTCTAGTTTCTCAGTCATGTATGTGTTGGATTTAGCTGATTTACGAACTTGTCCAAGATATTTATAAAACACACATTTTTAAAAAAAAGTCTTTTGATCTGGCTCCACAAATGCGACCGTGAGAGTGTCGGTTGTTTCATCAAAAAAACAACAACAATCAAACAATTTTTTTTGCAAACTTTTTTGTTGGAGCCGCTCACACAGTAACCTCCAACGGCAGAGGTGTATTTTTAAAATTAATTGATAAAAAAAATAAAGTGCGTAATCTTTACACGCTGTTGAAGTAAAACTTCGTTGGCCACTGCAGCAGGTATTACTAAAAATATTAAATATAAAATAAAATAGATATATCATATTGAAATTGAGAGATTCTTTCTAATATTCTTGATAATATAATTTGCAACTTATTACATAATGTGTAATAAAAAACCATATTTACATGTTTTTCAAAATCTTACAACGTATTAAAAATTAAATTTCACGATGAATACATGTTCACTTAATTTAACAATTGGGACAACCATTGATGCATTTTTCAAAAAATTTGGCAAATTTGTCATAAGCCTCTAATTTCATATTTCAATTATGTTAATAATTGAATTGACTTTGTAACACATTATCTAAATATTGCTTTTTATTACACATGCTGCAAATTATATTATCAAGAAATGCAACTCTAGATTGCAATATGACATATTTATTTAATATTTCATCGTTTTATTAATACCTGCCACAGTAGCCAAATAAATTTATTTCAACCGCGTGCAAAGATTACATCACTCATTTTTCTATTTAAAAAAACAAATTTAATCAACACAAATATTTTTTCCCGCCCGGGAAAGCCCGGGATGCAAACTCTAAACACCATGACTACCATGACCACCGTGACACCACCACGACCATCATGACCACCATGAACACCATGACCACCATGACCACCTTGACCACTATTACCACCATGACCACCATGACCGCCATGAACAATATAACCATCATGACCACCGTGAACACCATGACCATCATGACCACCGTGAACACCATGACCACCATGACCACCATGACCATCATAACCACCATGACCACTATGACCACCATGACCATCATGACCACCGTGACCACCATGACCACCATGACTACCATGACCACCATAACCAACATGAAAACCATAACCACCAAGACCACCGTGACCACCGTGACCACCATTACCACCATGACCACCATAACCACTATAACCACCATTACCACCATGACACCATAACCAACATGACCATCGTGACCACCATAACCACCATAGCCACCATGACCACTATGACCACCATGACCACAATGAACACAATGGCCACCATGACCACCGTGACCACCATGACCGCCATAACCACCTTGAACACCGTGATCACCATTACCACTATGACCCCCATGACCACTATTACCACCATGACTTTCATGACCACCATGACCACCATGGCCACTATGACCACAATCACTACAATCACTAACCAGCCCTAAAGAAGTTTTACTTCAAAAAACTAAAACAATTCAAAATATAAATTTAAAAAATTACGAAACTCAATAAAATATTACGAATATTATATTATTAGATATTTAAATCTAAGATCGACACGTCCAACTCATATAACATTTAATACGATACTGAATAAGCGTATAAAAAACACAATACACATAATCGAATTGTCGCATACTTGCCGAACATAATATTCGTTTGCATTTTTTACTTCTAATTTCTTTTTTATTTTATTGTGTTTTAATTTCTACTTAAGTTTTTTTGGAATTATGTGCATGTATATGTTTAAAATTCAAAATCAGACTGTAGTATGATAGAGATGAATATATGGTTATATATCTGTTCAAATGACTACTTCCGACATTTATATTTCGACATTTATATGTGTGTCATAATTGAATTGCATCGTATATTTGCCGAATATTATATTCGTTTTTTGTCTTTCCATTGCAAAATTCTTAAAACGCGCCTAAAGAAGTTTTACTTCAAAAATATTCCAAAAATTTTAAATTTGTTAATTTCTTAAAATATTAGTATTCAAACGGCCGTTATAACGGTTTTAAAAAATCATTTTTTTTTTTCAGAAGTCCTTCCTCGGGCAAGCTTACCCTCGTGCTCATAAACAAATTTCCACCACACATAGCAAAACAACAAAGATTGTGGTAGCAAATTTACAAGATTGCCAGCAATCGTCATATTTTGGAGTTTGCATATGAAAAGGCGGCCGTATCGAGAAAAATTGCAGAACAAAAGTTTTCAGGCTCGTCAAGGACAGGCGCCTCACGAAGATAGATATTTTTTGTTTTTCTTTCGTCAATGCCAAAAATATATTCAAATTTCAGATTTTGTAAAAATACTCGATTTTTTATAATGTACGTTTTCGGCGTGGTTTCTATTTTAAAGTGTGAATCTAAAGTTTATAATGCTTTACTTTATAATGTTTTTACAATATAAACGGGAATTTTTTGTCCATTAATTGATTACTAGTATACATAGCTTCAATTGTCATACATACTCTTCAAAGTAATCGTGTAAATCACTAAAAATTAATTATTTAATTACCAACTAACAATTCAATTGATCTTATTTATCTGCCAATAATTGATGTTTAAAGTTCGATTTATTTATATCTGCTATAATTACACACTGCCAATGATTTAATATTCGTTAACAATTCCTAATTCCCATATCTTCATATCTTTTAAGGTTTAATCAATTGGCTATTTAGCCAGATAATTGTGAGAAAATTTTTTGTATTCAAAAATATGTATAAATACAAAAAGTTTTTCTGAAAATTTATCAGTATCCAGTTAAGTTTTGGAAACTAAAATAAACAAAACTAAAATAAATTTCAATGTCGAATCAGCGTCAAAGTGCGGTAAAATTATTGCTATTTGTGAACCTTGTTCAACTTACTTTGGCAACAAACTATTGTGATCCAGATTTATGTAAACGATATGATGGAACTGAGGGGAGTGATCCTCATATTGGTTGTAAAAATGATGGGGTGAGTTTTTAGAACTTTTAAAACAGCTATGACATTGAAATTTAAAATTGATTTTAATTTTCCTAGGCCTTTGCATCAATATGTAGAGAAGAGCAACTTGTACAAATGACTCCGAAGTTCATCAAAGCTATTCTTAAGAACATTAATGATTTTCGTAATGATTGCGTCTGGAAAAGTTGATGGATACACTCCAGCTGCTAATTTACCTACAGTTGTAAGTACATCAACGAAAATACATGAGGCAAAAATTTATTGACTTTTAAATTCAGAAATGGGACGACGAACTAGCAAAACTTACTGAGTATAATGTGAAAACATGTAAATACGGTCATGACAAATGTCACAATACTGATACCTATAAATTTTCGGGACAAAATACTGGCTTCATTCGATCAAGTGCACGATTTGCAGAAGATCGATATCTACAAATATTTATGAACAACATGGAAACTTGGACAAACGAAAGTCAAATTTGCGATCAAAGTGTTATTGATAATTTACATGCACCTAACGACGGGTACGTTGAGTTGAGGCTTAGTTAATCTTAATTAGAAATTTTTTTTATGATTCTATTTCAGTCGCGACTACTATCATTTCCTCGTAATGGTACATCACAAAACCGATAGAATTGGGTGCGCTGCAATTCAATACAAAGACGACTCAAACCAATATTGGGTCTCAATGACATGTGATTTCAGTTATTCTAATATGTTAGATGAACCTGTTTATATGAGCGGACCACCGTGCTCAAAATGTAAATCTGGCTGTAACAAAAAGTATCCAGCTTTATGTTCGGAAAGTGAAAAAGTCCAATATCTTCCAGATGTTTTACTAAATCAAAAATAACCATTCCACTAGGATTTTGCTCTTTTATTTGTAAACTTATTTACGAACAAACTAAATTTTTGTGATTAGATCAATTGTTATCAATTAATAATAAATAATAATAATAATAAAATAATAATAATAAAATAATAATATAAATAATAATAAAATAATAATATAATAATAATAATAATAATAATAATAATAATAATAATAATAATAATAATTATAATAATAATAATAATAATAATAATAATAATTATTATTATTAAGTTGCTAGTCTCCCATGAGGCGCCTCCCCAGATGGCGGATAGGGGAATGCTTGTCGTATGACTGGTATCGGGGAAATCAAATACCCGGGGCGGACCAAAACTAGCAACCTGGCAGCAGGGATAAAATGCAAAAAACAACCCCTTAAATATGAAGAGAACCTATAACGATGCCTCGGCTTCTGTATCGGGTTCACAGACTAAAACCCGCGCTCGATGTGGTGGGGCAGCACGTCGGGTGTCAAGTTCTAATCTCGCTCCCGTGGAAGATGAAGCAAGTGGCGTCTCTCCGCGGACGGCCACCACAAGAGAAGTAAGAGAGATGGAAACAACATCCACCATCTCGCCAGACCAAATTGTTTCTCCAAGCCCGGACTTGGGGACCACTAAGTCTGGACAACAGCGCCGACGCATGAAATGGACAAAAGAAATAAATACCTTTATCATGCGTAAATATTACGAGATGACAAGACTGGAGACAGATATGACAGGATACAGACAAGAAATTCACACCAGTTTCATTACACAATACCCTCAACTACATACTATTACACAACAGCGCATAGCAGACCAGCGACGTGCTATTATCACCAAAAACCTCCTTACACCCACAGAAATACAACAAATCAAACACGAGGTGAACATACAATTAAATACAGAAACCCTCCAAGAACATATTCCAAACATAAATTTAAATACTAGTTCCACAATTCCAGTTATTGAACCAATAGAAGCACAAGACATATTACAGGAACAAGATATAAATCCCACACCAGAATCTGAAACACTGACAACACAAATCCGGCTTGAGTTCAACAGAGCTCTTGCTGAATTCACCGGTACAGACCCAACACAAAGATACACTATTCCAAAACAGCATTCCTCAAAACTTTTCTCGCAAATAGTAGAAACAGTCAATACAATAATACTGCCTGAATACATCGAACACAACATAACATTTACAGACCTACACACAACCATCTACTGTGCTGCACTGGCCGCCGTTAGAAGTAATGGGGGCAAAGTGAGACCATACACAAGTAGCACATACACAATGCGTACACCTGCTTGGGAATCTCGGCTTATGTCCCGCAAAGAGGACATCAGGCGAGATCTTGCAAGAATAAACGCTTACACACAAGGAACACGTACATTGAAACTTGACCGACACATACATATAATCACACAACAACATTATTTACACTCAAAACACGGGGAACCGAACACAAACCTTACACTCATTAAAGACACATTACAACAAAAATTGTCAGTTCTCACAAAACGATTACACCGATACAAAAAGGCAACAAACAGAAGAAAACAAAACACACAATTCACGAACAATGAAAAACTTTTTTACAGAACATTTAACACAACAATGAACACAAACAATGGTGTACCGACACAAGATTCAGTTGAAAAATATTGGTCTGGCCTGTGGTCAAACCCAGTTCAACACAACATCAATAACAGTTGGCTAGAAGAAGAACGAATCCACAATGAGTACATACACAACATGACATACACTGGCATCACTATTGATGACATTAATAAGGCAATAAAAAAATTGCACAACTGGAAAGCTCCAGGTATAGACAATATACAAAACTTTTGGATCAAACACTTCACATGCACACATAAACACTTAGCATATCACTTCACAGAATTTTTAAATAACCCACAAACAATACCTATATTTTTAACACAGGGTAAAACTTATTTAAAACAAAAAACCGCTGACACAATAGACCCTTCGAAATTCAGACCAATCACCTGTCTTTCGACAACGTACAAACTTCTCACACTATGCATATCAGACAAAATATACGATCACTGTGACACAAACAACATTATAACAGAAGAGCAGAAAGGATGCAGAAGATTCTCACAAGGTTGCAAGGAGCAGCTAATTATTGATTCGGTAGTAATGGAACAAGCGCAACACTCTAACAGAAACATACATACAGCATACATAGACTACAGAAAAGCATTTGATACCCCTCCACACTCCTGGTTGGAGGAGGTGCTATATTTATATAAGATCCACCCACGTTACATTTGTCTGTTAAGCCATGTAATGAAAATGTGGAAAACAACGCTGGTTTATAACATAAACGGCATAAATATAGAAACCAACCCAATACATATAAGAAGAGGCATATTCCAGGGAGACTCCTTAAGTCCCCTTTGGTTCTGCCTCGCTCTTAACCCACTGTCAAACTTATTAAATCGATCTGGGCTTGGATTCCAAATAAAACACCAAAAAGAAGTTAAACACAAAATATCGCACCTCCTCTATATGGATGATCTGAAGCTGTATGCGTCATCGAAAGAGCACTTAGATATGCTCCTGAAAATGGCAAGTGCATTTTCGGATGATATCTGTCTGGAGTTTGGAATGGACAAATGCAAAACACAGCACATAGAAAGGGGACAACGAATGCCTGGAGGATTCGAACTTCAAGATGGACTTATCATAGAGCCCATTGAGGAGGGAGATTACTACAAGTATCTCGGAATCCAACAATCACGGAACATTCACCACAAAAAAATCAAACAAACACTACAAAAACAATACACGCATAGAGTAAATAGCATTTTAAAAACACAACTTAATGGTAGCAATACAATCAAAGCTATAAACACATACGCTGTTCCAATACTAACGTATTCCTTTGGTATCATCAAATGGACAAAAACAGACCTTGAAGCTCTTCAAACAAAAACACGCACATTATTCACAAAACACAAAATACATCACCCAAAATCAGCGGTAGAGCGTTTTACATTACCTCGCTCCCAAGGGGGCCGAGGAGTTACTGATATAGTTAATTTACACAATAAACAAATAAACACGCTGCATAGATTTTTCCACAACAAAAAGCTCACTTCAAACCTACACACAGCAATAACTTTAGCAGACAAATCATTCACACCTTTAAACTTAAATAGTACACAAGAAAATACACAAACCATAGTACCAAACACAGAAAAAGTGCAGGCATGGAAACAGAAGGCTCTCCATGGAAGGTTTCCGCACGAACTCAACCAATCTTATGTCGACAAAGTTGCGCCGCACTCCTGGTTGAGTGGAAGCGGAATCTTCTCGGAAACCGAAGGTTTCATGTTTGCTGTACAGGATCAAACTGTACTAACTAAGAACTACAGAAAATACATTTTAAGAGATCCAACAGTTTTGTCAGATGCATGCCGAAGATGTCACAATAAGCCAGAAACCATACAACACATCACAGGATCATGTAACCACATGGCAAACACAGACTACAAACACAGACATGATCAAGTGGCAAAAATCATACACCAAAAACTTGCATTCAAATACAAACTCACAACTGACAACTCGCCATACTATAAATACACACCGGAAATAGTATCAGAAAATACCACACATAAACTATACTGGGATAGAACAATCATGACCGATAAAACTATACATTACAATAGACCGGATATTGTTTTAGTTAACAAAATAGATAAAGTTACATATCTCATCGACATAGCGGTTCCAAACACTCACAACATACAAAATACAAACACAGAAAAACACGCAAAATACACAGACCTTGCAGTTGAGCTACAACGTCTTTGGAACATGACCAAAGTAGTAGTGGTTCCATTGATCATTAGTTCGACTGGGGTCATACCCATTACACTACATACAAACATTAAGACACTAGACCTCCACCCAAACACCTACAAACAGATGCAGAAGGCAGTCATTATTAACACATGTCACATAGTCCGAAAATTCCTAAACACTAACACTATTATCACAGAATCGGATCCTAGCACAATCACAGAACTATCACAAAGTATTATTCTCAATCCCATTCCTTTACCATCACAAGAAATAGAAACAATAGAAAATGCAGAATTTAATCCAACCTTGGAAGAACCACAGATAGCCACAACATCAGAACCAATCAATGGCACACCCATAATAAGATATCCACAAATTATTCTCACACCACTAACACAAGAACAAATACAATATCACACCACGATTGAAACAAACACAACACAAATGAAACGACCAATCAGGACAGGAGATGAAATGTTAGTTCCACCTCCGCCAAAACGACCTCGACGAACCTAGCACCAGCCTTGTCATACCGAAACAACCGCACCTTGACAAAAGTCCGGACGGTTGTGTACAACCGGGATAAAGCCCGAGAAAAAACAAAAATAATAATAATAATAAAAATAAAAAGATAAATAATCTAATAAAATTTAATCTTAATCACATTAGATCTTAATTCTTTCTTGGCGTTACTAGGTTCAGCTGTTGATTTCACTGCTGGTTTCTTTTTTTGCCTTCGGAAAGAAATCGCATTGTGTAGAGGCAGAAAACTTTTTCAACTTGAGTCTTCCATATATCTATTTTCTAACACAGTTTCCCATGTTTCGTTTTCGCAAATTATGCAAAAACATCATTTAATTAAAATTTTGCTTTAATTTCATTTTAGTCTGAGACTCAGTTTTCTGAAATCAGATATTTTATTTTCTGGAATTCAACGTTTTTGTAGACGAATGGCTTTTAAACCTTGGGATTTTGTTTTTTTTTCTTTTTGAGATCAACGTTTGAAAATAACAAACGAAGATCTGGGCAGTCGGAAAATAACTCCTGACCAGTATGGTCAGGAGGTTTTGCACTTGGTTAAAATCATGGAAAAAAAATTCTTTTGGTTAAAATTTTGAGAAAAAATTTGTTTATTCTCTTCCATTTAATTATATCAGCTTTATTTGTATGTTTTTTCGATAATAATAGTATGTATTATTGTATTGTTTTCTAGCCTATAGCCTAATGAACTTAACCTATTGTCTAATGAAAATTTTCCTATAAAAAATTATCATTATTCAATTGGTACGATTCCAATTGGTCAAATTGTTTTGATTTCATTAAAATTTTTTCAAATTATAATCACAATTGCTTTGATAAGTTTTGTTCAAAAATAGATTTTGAGTAAAATTCTCTTATATCGTTTAGTTGAACTTGGTTGATTGTACAGGATGGGGTTTTTTATCATCAGGGTCTTTTTAATAAGAAATTTGATTTATCAATTAAAACAATAAAGATTTATTATTTAAGAAAATGTTTTTATTTTTTATAATACACAATTCTTTGTCAGAGAATAAAGAATTGTAATCGATTCGTGTGTAATGAATTTTATTCTCTTTCTTTCAAGTAGTTTTTATAAAAAACACCAATCCAGCTTCTGTTTTAAAACAGAAGCTGAATTAGTGTTATTCATAAAAACTACTTGAAAGAAATTGAATAATTATCAGCATTTCACAATTTTACATATCGAATTTTATTCTCTCGCAAATTAAAATTCTCGCTCGTGCCTCGCTCCAATTTTAAACTTTTGCTTGAGAATAAACTATTTCATTATACACTAGTTGATTAAACTACTACGATAAATAAATAACTATTATTTCATACTGATATCTAAAACGATATTTTTCGGATTATTTATGGTACAAAAAGTTGAACTTTAACGTCCTAGGACTTTATAAAATTTTATAAAGTCCTAAGACGTTAAAGTTCAACTTTTTTTACCATAAACGTTGAACTTTAACGTCCTAGGACTTTATAAAATTTTATAAAGTCCAAGGACGTTAAAGTTCAACTTTTTGAGCACCAAATATGTTGTTGGTTTGCAATTGTATGTAATGCATATTTCTAAAACTAAGTGAAGATAGTTGATGATATCGATTATATCAATTTAAAGCGCAAAGTTACGAAATGGAATTCGCACAAATACTATACAAAGAAGGATAGCTTATAAATAATCAAACACGGATGACAATAATGATGAACAAACTAATTAAAATGGAGGCACTTTGCTGGCAACACGTTTGCAATAGTGATTTGCAAACGGTAACAATGCATTCATACCAATAAATTTAAAATATATTCGGGAACATATGTAAAATTTAAAATTTTGGATATATGGGTGTGACAACCCCGCGTACTTTAGTACCTGTTATTGGAAAATCAGTTAACGTGATTATAAGGAGATAAGGATTACTGAAAGTGATATTTTAGGGGTGCTGGCGGATTTCAATCCACGATAGCATCCTTAGTCTTAGATGTGTAATATTCTTTGACATGCTTTCTAAGGTGTTGATGAACGCAATTTTGTTATTTTTTTAAAGAATGAACTTTTGTGCTTGCTGGAAGAAATGAACTTCCATATAACTATTATATATGCTGGCTTGAGGAAAACAATGCGTTACACGCCTGGTATATGCTTCTAGCACTAGGATAATTAGTAACCCAATTTTAGCTTTGTTCCTGTAAATTAAAAAAAATGAATTTTATTTTTGCTTTTTTTTTTTTTTTTGCCCTATGTCGTACATTATTATGTGAAAGGATTCATTATTTAGTTTTCCATTCTTTAAGAAGATATAAAAACAACAAAAAATAAATTGCGTCCATCAACGTCTTGAAAAGCATAATGTTGTGTAACCTAACTCTGAAAAGGTTTTTATGTGTTGGTGTGACACATATTGTAATTCCAAATATGTCAAATATTTTGAAATTGCACAAATTTTTTTTTGGTGAAAAAAATGATGAACAATGCCATTGAAGCTACGATTTTAAATGGAAAATTCGAAGGGGAGGTTGTAGTGTTGACACGTATTCCAGTGATCCCAACTGATAATGCATTTGAATTCAAACGTTTAGTTTCCAGTGCAACTCGCCTTTGCGATGACGATCAACAGAGCACAAGGAAAGTTACTGCAAGTATGTGGACTAGATTTGGAGAATCCGTGCTTCTCACATGGACAACTGTATGTGGCTAACGCGTTAGGAAAACCTTCTGATTTATTCGTGTACGCACTAGACGGAAAAACAAAAAATATAATGTACTCACAAATATTTGAATAAAATAATAGAATTAAAACTAGATTTTGAAATTTTTCCATATTAAAATAAATAAGTTGCAATGAAAATGACACAATATAAATTGAATATTTTCATACCGAGTTTTCCTGAATTCTCTTTCTTATGAGACAGCAGCAATATGCGACGGGTATACTGTTAAATAAACAAAACTTTTACACTTTTTGGCGTAAAAAGTAAAATTTTGAGCAATTTTATGAGTGATTAAGATCAAACTAATTATTGTAAATCACTTGAGTTTTGCAATTTGAAAGCATTTTTGATTTTTTTTCAGAAAAACTTCTTTAGAACTGTTTTTGTGTGTTTCGTGTTGGGAACAAATACAATGCATGAGCACTGTGAACATTCGTGATTTTTTGTTCTGTATAATGTTTAATATAGAGATGACACACCTCTACTAATTCAACAAGTCATTTAATTTTTTCTTTTCGCTTACTTGAAAACTTAATTGATCGCTAATTTGTCATATATCCGAACTAGAGTGCTGATTATTAGCAAGAGTGCTGATTATTTTCCATTATTTAAAAAGAAAAATTGAAAATTAGATGCTATCATTTCTCATTACCTCTTTTTGAAATCATTGGTCCTACGTCAACAAAATGTCTGCGCAAATACTTTATTTATAAGCGTAGCAAACACGCCGGGTCCTGCTAGTCTTATATATATAAAAATCACGTGTCACGATGTTTGTCCGCGATGAACTCCGCAGCAACGTAACCAGTCTTAATGAAATTTTCTACAATGTGTGTGATGGTCCAGCTTGAGAGATAGCATAGGCGAAGCGTCTTTGGATGCTAGGGAAGCACTGCTTCCCTTTGAAACAGGCCGCTCTTTGTCAAATTAACGATTGTTTTTTAACAAAGATTTTATCAACCATCATTCAATAAATTTTCAATACTTTAGTATTTATTTAAAATAAATCTTCAAAGTTTCTGTAAAATTATACAAATATTTCCATATAAATATTGATTATTATTTTTATTTAATTATATTAATTCCTAATATTTATAAAAAAAACTTCAACGCAATCAAAATATTTATTTATTTCGTCCAAATAATATACAAGAAGCTGTCCAACTTGCAGCGTACGGAATTATAATATTTGTATGCAAAAAAAAAAGAAGAAACACAAATAGGAAAAGAAAAAACGAAAAAAATCAAGCAAAAACTATAGCAGTAGATGCTGTGTTGCTTATAGCATATCATATACTATCATAGCAGTACTATGGTAAATCTGTTTTGTTTTTGCTTATATGTACTTGTTTAATTGTTTTAGCTAAGTTTTACTACTTTACATCAAAGTATGTATTGATTTTTGATAAGAATTTGGATTTATTGTTTGAATTACAAATGTTTGAATAAATAATTATGGTGCATTATTAATTAAAAATTATTGCAGAACAGATTCCAAAACAGTTTTGTTTTAATATATCAACATATTTTTCAATGAGAAAATAGAAGACCCACTGATTCTAAATTATGTAGGTTTTCTCCTTAAAGCTATTCTCCACGAATTTGATTGGGATATAATTTTCCTCTGATGACAACATAATTTATAGAAAAAACCTCATTTTGTCTTCTTTTGAACCATTTTCGTGGTTCTATTTCTCGATTGTTTGTTAGGATAGGACCAATCAACGAATACAATAATTTTTCCCTTAGTGAATTTGAATAATATAAAACCATAGTCCATACTTTGATATATTAAGCAAAGAAATTTTTTCATGTATCTGATGAGATGAGCTGCTTTGTAACAACCATATTTATGTTCCAATATTAGTACATATAAATAAATGCAATTTTTAAAATGGATTGAATTTTGCGTTTCAAGGCTATTTTTGAGTTTTAATAGTAGTTATTGTGGAATATTATTTAGAACGCAGCATCCCATTCTTAAAAACTCGCGCTTCGCCTATGAGAGATAGGGTAGTATTATCTTGATTAAATGCCTAAATATATTTTAATTGCGAATTAAATGTTAAATATGGATGGTTCATATGCCAACTTTCAGATGGTAGCGCAAATCAATTTATTCAATTGATAGTAAACTTCAACTTCGTATAAGGCCATTATTAGACTATCAAATATGTTTTAGTAAAGAAAGTTTTGTTTTATATATTCAATATCAATTCCGGAGTGACGTGAGTGATCCATTATTAATGAATGAAATTATATTTGTTAAATACAAAAACTTTTTTTTTAACGAATTGTAATCACCTATTACTTTCACTCACTGTTTAACGACAAATTTTTTAGAAAAACCCTTTAATTATTATTTTTTCCCAAAAGAAATTAAAACAAAAACAAACAGGCAAAACTTCAATTTTATCGTTAATTTTATTTGTATTTCCTGACTAGTTTCGGACTCTATGAGTCAGACTCGGACTCTATGACTCTATCAAGCAAATTGCTGCAGGGATGTGGACCAGGTAGATTTGGAGAATCCATACTTTTCAAATCTGGACAACTGTATGTGGCCAGCTGACGTCGGGATACCTTCTGATTTATTCGTGTACGCATCTAGACGGAAAAACACAAAATATAATGTGTGCCCACAAGCACACGAACAAATGAATAGAATTAAAACGACATTTTGAAACTTTTTCCTTATTAAAATAAATAATTGTTGCAATAAAAATGATACAATGTAAATTGAATGTTAGGTACCTTTAGTTTGACTGAAACAACTGAAAAAACAACAACAATTGTATTAAATTTTTCATTGTTTCAAAGACTTCAGTCAAATCGAACACGACTGTTATCAAAACGAGTTTTCTTGAATTTCCTTTCTTATGAGATACCGACAATATGCGACGGGTATAATGTTAAATAAACAAAAGTTTTACACTATTTGGTGTAAAATATATAAGGTTTTGAGAGGTTTTTAGAGTGATTAAGCTTAAAATAATTATTTTAATTGACATGAATTTTGCAATTTTAAAGCATTTTTTATTTTCTCTCAGAAAAACTTCTTTAAAACAGTTTTTGTGT
>OY856186.1:322702468-322744000 GCA_963693315.1 Diogma glabrata | reverse complement strand
AAATGTGTCGGTCAGAAAGGCGTTCGGTTTGTAAAAGAATGATCCATATGTGTAGTAATTTGCATTACATATTCAGCGTATTTTTAACTATGTGACTGGAACATTTGTTATGCCCACCAATTGTGTGATGTCCAACATATAGCGTTTGGAAAATTCTGCAAGCTAATACAGAACAATTTGAGTTCTGAGTAAAGGTGTTGGCAAAGGAATTAGATTTTTTAGTAATGTCTAACAGTAAAAACTAACACCGGCACAAAACACCTTTCCATTTTTCATCCTTTATTCGACAACGTTACATGTTTTGATTTAACATAATTTATCAATAATATAACAACAATACAAAGAATTTTTTGATCGCTGCATCAACTGTATGATTTCATAAATTTGCCATTGTTATGTATTTACATCATCTCTGCATGGATGTTTTTAGTTTTTTTTATTATTATTGTTTCTTTGTTTTAATATAAAAGCGAAACAGAAGAGTTGAAAGTGATTGAACTTTTTCACATTTTATTGTATTGAAACAGAAAAGAAAAGCTTTAAATGTGTATGTACATTTCCAGTTCTTTTATTTCGTTGTATGTGAACAAATGATATTTTTCAACAAATTAATAATATTGTGATTGTATATGACACAGGATGGCTCTTATATTTATTTATATCTTTCAATTAGCTGAAAACAAAACAATGTCTTTATGTAGAAACAGACTGTATGATTTATGTACTTTTTTTAGTAATCTGATGTAATTGTATTAATAATTTCTTTAGTTACAAAACGAGAGGATGCTATGCAATCAACTTTTTTCTCCCTCGTTTAGTTTAAGTAAATGCTACTTATAGCTGCATTGTTGATATTATTTGCGGAGTCGTGGATTTTCAATTAAATTTATTAATTGAATCGCAGATCAGTTTTTATATTTCAAAAAATGAAAATCAAACTACTTCGGTCCGGATCGGGGATATACTTTTGCATGTTGCATCTTAGGTATAGTAAATTTGTGTTTGTTCTAGAAGTGAAAATAAGATGACAAAATGTTTTTCAATAGAAATCTTTCTAGTGTCAGAGTCCGCGCATGCTCCGTTCATGCATATATCGTTTAAAATTAACAACCCTTAGATAAATAGATACGGTATGTTTCTATTTATAATAATATAAGTCCAATGGTAACACATTCAGTATAGATAAAATTCAATTTCAAGCCAGTAAAGGTAGAATATTCTAAACAAATTCATTCCTTCATCAGTCAAACGGTCGAGATCCTACGCTGTCATACTGGCAGATCGCAGAGGGATTTTTTTGTCCGAACTGCATACAAATGGAATAGTTTGCCTGAATACTTAGTCTCAGGTGGCTTCAATCCGCAGAGGTTTAAAAAAGCCTTCATCATGACCTTGAAGCGCCAGTTGTTGTGGGACCTAGGTCTTAAAAGGTATTTATGGGTTCTTGTGACACATACTTTAAACCCTACATCACAATACTTTTTATTTAAAAAAAAAAAATATTATTAATTGATCTCAAAAATCCAAAGTAAATTTAAAAAAAATTCCCTTAATGTAGTCTAATGTTAATACATATAGAACTACAAATTGACCAAGTGTCAGCCATTGATTTCACATTGATTGGAACAATCAATAATGACTATACAATCGTGACTTAGGATGTTAATTAGAATAGAAATGTTCCCCATTCTATGAATTCACACAAAGTATTGTCTAGAAATTTAATGCAAAACATCCCATATAATGTAAAAGCATTTCCATAATATGGAGTCTAATGACAGTGGAAAAATTCAACTTAAGTAAAAAATAATTAAGTGATGAAGAAGTTTCAACTTTGAAATTGTCATCGCCTCAACGGCGTAATCGATAGCGTGTCTGCCCAAAGATTCGAGCCGGGCACTGACGAGGGTAGGTCGAATCCGATCCGAAACACGTAAAAAAAATGTGAATTGTAGTTTTTTTCTGAGAAAATTTAAACCATACCTTTGAATTGAAAATATTCCAATTACTTCCTTACTTACTTGAGTTTAATTGATCTCAAAATCCAAAATAAATTTAAAAAAAATTCCCTTAATGTAGTCTAATGTTAATACATATAGAACTACAAATTGACCAAGTGTCAGCCATTGATTTCACATTGATTGGAACAATCAATAATGACTATACAATCGTGACTTAGGATGTTAATTAGAATAGAAATGTTCCCCATTCTATGAATTCACACAAAGTATTGTCTAGAAATTTAATGCAAAAAATCCCATATAATGTAAAAGCATTTCCATAATATGGAGTCTAATGACAGTGGAAAAATTCAACTTAAGTAAAAAATAATTAAGTGATGAAGAAGTTTCAACTTTGAAATTGTCATCGCCTCAACGGCGTAATCGATAGCGTGTCTGCCCAAAGATTCGAGCCGGGCACTGACGAGGGTAGGTCGAATCCGATCCGAAACACGTAAAAAAAATGTGAATTGTAGTTTTTTTCTGAGAAACTTTAAACCATACCTTTGAATTGAAAATATTCCAATTACTTCCTTACTTACTTGAGTTTAATTGATCTCAAAAATCCAAAATAAATTTAACAAAAATTCCCTTAATGTAGTCTAATGTTAATACATATAGAACTACAAATTGACCAAGTGTCAGCCATTGATTTCACATTGATTGGAACAATCAATAATGACTATACAATCGTGACTTAGGATGTTAATTAGAATAGAAATGTTCCCCATTCTATGAATTCACACAAAGTATTGTCTAGAAATTTAATGCAAAAAATCCCATATAATGTAAAAGCATTTCCATAATATGGAGTCTAATGACAGTGGAAAAATTCAACTTAAGTAAAAAATAATTAAGTGATGAAGAAGTTTCAACTTTGAAATTGTCATCGCCTCAACGGCGTAATCGATAGCGTGTCTGCCCAAAGATTCGAGCCGGGCACTGACGAGGGTAGGTCGAATCCGATCCGAAACACGTAAAAAAAATGTGAATTGTAGTTTTTTTCTGAGAAACTTTAAACCATACCTTTCAATTGAAAATATTCCAATTACTTCCTTACTTACTTGAGTTTAATTGATCTCAAAAATCCAAAATAAATTTTAAAAAAAATTCCCTTAATGTAGTCTAATGTTAATACATATAGAACTACAAATTGACCAAGTGTCAGCCATTGATTTCACATTGATTGGAACAATCAATAATGACTATACAATCGTGACTTAGGATGTTAATTAGAATAGAAATGTTCCCCATTCTATGAATTCACACAAAGTATTGTCTAGAAATTTAATGCAAAAAATCCCATATAATGTAAAAGCATTTCCATAATATGGAGTCTAATGACAGTGGAAAAATTCAACTTAAGTAAAAAATAATTAAGTGATGAAGAAGTTTCAACTTTGAAATTGTCATCGCCTCAACGGCGTAATCGATAGCGTGTCTGCCCAAAGATTCGAGCCGGGCACTGACGAGGGTAGGTCGAATCCGATCCGAAACACGTAAAAAAAATGTGAATTGTAGTTTTTTTCTGAGAAACTTTAAACCATACCTTTGAATTGAAAATATTCCAATTACTTCCTTACTTACTTGAGTTTAATTGATCTCAAAAATCCAAAATAAATTTAAAAAAAATTCCCTTAATGTAGTCTAATGTTAATACATATAGAACTACAAATTGACCAAGTGTCAGCCATTGATTTCACATTGATTGGAACAATCAATAATGACTATACAATCGTGACTTAGGATGTTAATTAGAATAGAAATGTTCCCCATTCTATGAATTCACACAAAGTATTGTCTAGAAATTTAATGCAAAAAATCCCATATAATGTAAAAGCATTTCCATAATATGGAATCTAATGACAGTGGAAAAATTCAACTTAAGTAAAAAATAATTAAGTGATGAAGAAGTTTCAACTTTGAAATTGTCATCGCCTCAACGGCGTAATCGATAGCGTGTCTGCCCAAAGATTCGAGCCGGGCACTGACGAGGGTAGGTCGAATCCGATCCGAAACACGTAAAAAAAATGTGAATTGTAGTTTTTTTCTGAGAAACTTTAAACCATACCTTTGAATTGAAAATATTCCAATTACTTCCTTACTTACTTGAGTTTAATTGATCTCAAAAATCCAAAATAAATTTAAAAAAAATTCCCTTAATGTAGTCTAATGTTAATACATATAGAACTACAAATTGACCAAGTGTCAGCCATTGATTTCACATTGATTGGAACAATCAATAATGACTATACAATCGTGACTTAGGATGTTAATTAGAATAGAAATGTTCCCCATTCTATGAATTCACACAAAGTATTGTCTAGAAATTTAATGCAAAAAATCCCATATAATGTAAAAGCATTTCCATAATATGGAGTCTAATGACAGTGGAAAAATTCAACTTAAGTAAAAAATAATTAAGTGATGAAGAAGTTTCAACTTTGAAATTGTCATCGCCTCAACGGCGTAATCGATAGCGTGTCTGCCCAAAGATTCGAGCCGGGCACTGACGAGGGTAGGTCGAATCCGATCCGAAACACGTAAAAAAAATGTGAATTGTAGTTTTTTTCTGAGAAACTTTAAACCATACCTTTGAATTGAAAATATTCCAATTACTTCCTTACTTACTTGAGTTTAATTGATCTCAAAAATCCAAAATAAATTTAACAAAAATTCCCTTAATGTAGTCTAATGTTAATACATATAGAACTACAAATTGACCAAGTGTCAGCCATTGATTTCACATTGATTGGAACAATCAATAATGACTATACAATCGTGACTTAGGATGTTAATTAGAATAGAAATGTTCCCCATTCTATGAATTCACACAAAGTATTGTCTAGAAATTTAATGCAAAAAATCCCATATAATGTAAAAGCATTTCCATAATATGGAGTCTAATGACAGTGGAAAAATTCAACTTAAGTAAAAAATAATTAAGTGATGAAGAAGTTTCAACTTTGAAATTGTCATCGCCTCAACGGCGTAATCGATAGCGTGTCTGCCCAAAGATTCGAGCCGGGCACTGACGAGGGTAGGTCGAATCCGATCCGAAACACGTAAAAAAAATGTGAATTGTAGTTTTTTTCTGAGAAACTTTAAACCATACCTTTGAATTGAAAATATTCCAATTACTTCCTTACTTACTTGAGTTTAATTGATCTCAAAAATCCAAAATAAATTAAAAAAAAATTCCCTTAATGTAGTCTAATGTTAATACATATAAAACTACAAATTGACCAAGTGTCAGCCATTGATTTCACATTGATTGGAACAATCAATAATGACTATACAATCGTGACTTAGGATGTTAATTAGAATAGAAATGTTCCCCATTCTATGAATTCACACAAAGTATTGTCTAGAAATTTAATGCAAAAAATCCCATATAATGTAAAAGCATTTCCATAATATGGAGTCTAATGACAGTGGAAAAATTCAACTTAAGTAAAAAATAATTAAGTGATGAAGAAGTTTCAACTTTGAAATTGTCATCGCCTCAACGGCGTAATCGATAGCGTGTCTGCCCAAAGATTCGAGCCGGGCACTGACGAGGGTAGGTCGAATCCGATCCGAAACACGTAAAAAAAAAATGTGAATTGTAGTTTTTTTCTGAGAAACTTTAAACCATACCTTTGAATTGAAAATATTCCAATTACTTCCTTACTTACTTGAGTTTAATTGATCTCAAAAATCCAAAATATATTATTAATATTATTTTTTTTAATTTTAGTTGTTTTTTTTAATGTTATTCGTGTTAATTTATCTTTTAGCTTATGAAATATTTTTATATATTCGGAGTTGTTGTAGTTGCAAATGTTTTTCTAGAGGGTTGCAAATCAGATATATAGACTGACATGTTTAGTAAGCTCCTCAATCGAAATAGTAGATTGTATTACTAGTGCGAATGCGTTTTCCAAACAAGAGTTAGTTTGCCGCACGACTGTAGGGAATGCGGCAAATAAGTCGCGTTTGGAAAACAAATTCGCACTAGTAAGACACACTATTTTTTGTAACCAATACATAAAATTTGTAAATATTTATTTAATTGTTAAATTTAATCATTTATTTAACAAAGTTATACCTGTTTCGGGGTAGTTTCAAGAATAGGGGTGGAGCTCTAAAATCAAAAGTATACAGTCTTAAGAGCTCCTATATAGCTCCTATTAATTCTGAGCCTATTACCGATCCTCTAGAATTACATTTAAGGTGTGGGGGGCTGAGTAAACGTTCACTCAGCCCCTCATTTTCAAATGAAGATTTCTGCTTAGGAAGTCGAGCTCAAAATTTTATTCTTGCGTTTTTAAAAGCTCCTAAATAGCCTAAATAGAAGGTGTGACAACATCGTATTTTTTGGTTACACGGTAAGAAAGTTTAATCAAGAAAAAATACAAAAATTCATTATAAGTATTTTTGTAAATTTTTTCATTACTTCAAAATTCTGATTCAAATATTTTATCTCACCGCTACAAAAATTTTGAAAAATAAATACACAGTTTTTGTAACATTTCAAAATTAAATTCATTATCTTTTTGTCGTTAAGAAAATTAAAAAAAAAAATATCAGGTTGATAAGTACCAATAAGTATCAGGTTGATAAGTGGAGTCAGAACTCCAATCAAGAACGACATTTTTTTCATAATTTTAAAAGTCCATAAGAAATAACTAGAGTTATTGCGTCCTAACCCGCTTAGTATAACTACTTACGAACAACAAGTGTCGAATTCGAGCGTGCCTTTGCAGCTATGGTTTAACTTGTATGATAACATCTTTAAAGACAAAGTGTTTCTTCTTACTCCAATATTTTAATAACCACAACCTTTAAAATTTCAAAATTTTAATTATTTCTAAATTTTCTTGTTCAAATGTGTTATTATTTATTATTACACGCCAATTAAAGTTATAAATATAGTTTGCTTAAACTATTTAATTTAAAATAATTAGATTAAAGGTAATTTCGGTAAATTACCGGTTAACAGTCTTATAAAAGATCTTTACCGTTTTACCGGCAATTGAAAAAGTCTGTAAATTTGCAAACCCTAGTCAAACGAGCTCGACTTCAGGCGAAAGGCGTTAGGTTGAAAAACTATGCGATAACATACCTGTTTGCTATTCGATAGATTATCATTTAATATAATTGCGTTGAAAATGTCCTCTGTGAGGTTGATCACAAACATTTTTGAAATTGTTGAACTCGGCCAGAAAATTGGTTGAAGTATAAAATTGGTACAATCAAGTAGATCGAGGTTGGGGATCTATTCTTTTAGTTAGGTCTGGCACAGTATCACTAGTGCAGGAAAATAGTAGCCACTATCATTTCGATTTTATGATTGACAGAAAAATTTGAAAAAATTCAAAGAGACAGGAAGATGGGTAAATTTTGAATAAAAATCATAGCGAAGTCTCAAATAATTATATATCTGTGTGTTTAGTGGTGGGGAGAGAAAAAAACTTGTTTGACCCAAATGAGTGGGGAGTCATATGAAGGAGCTCTTAATTTAAGAAACATTACAATTTTTTTTAGAATTTTGCAATGCAAAGTTTTTGTGTTATTGAAAAAAAAAATATTTTTAGTATATAGAATCTCCACCCCCCTAAATTTCAACACTTGATTGACCGAAAAAATAATCAAATTTAAATCATTTACAAACTGGTGTAGTTAAATCTTTCTTGAGTTACCACAAACATCTATGGATGAAATTTAGCCTAAAGTAACATTTTATAATCATTTTTGATCAATGTAGATTTGATTGTAATTTACTATTGACATTTACGATTTAACATTTATTTTGTTATGCGTCTATGGTCTGGAAATATAAAGACATTACAACCCAACTTTTTGTCAATAATTGTTGATATTGTGTTCTTTTACATTCACGGAACCCTTGGCGAGCGAATTTTATTCGCACTTGTCTGACATTTTTAAGTTTAAGTCCTTAAATTGTGACGAATTTTCAAAGATGAATGTGGTTTGTGTGTTTTAATAAGCCATTAAAACTGTAACAACTTCTCTAAAATTTGTCACCCTGTGAAAATGGTACCATATAAAAGGCTGACGTTTTTAAAAAAGGTTACCACTTTTTATTGAACTTTAGTTTTAGTGTTGTTTTGTTTTAAAATACGTATTACTAATACTGTATTTATTCTGTCAAAATACATCCCATAGCTCCAAACGCAATCAACAAAAAAACTTTGAAGTCATTATTGATCATAAGTTATTTAAAAATTTAGCTAAAGAGTTAGGGAGCTGCCTATTTTTCACAATTCTCTAGCTTGGGCAGCTAGTAATGGACTTAGCTTAACCTAATGCAGACCCGGTGAAGTCATATAAAAGGGCATTATTTCATATAAATAAGCATACGTTACATCGTAATTTGGTAATAAATTTGTAAATTCTAAGTTTTTGACACATAACATTATCGAAAATGCACTTAACAGACCTATGGTATGTTAGTGTGATTCCTGAAATCAAAATTTCACCTTTACTTTGTGTATTTCACAAAATGAGCCAGCCCGGGTAGGAACTGCCAATGTTAACAATGGGCCAACCTCGGGCCAGTATTGGTGAGCCAAGCCTTGGCTAGTTAACTCCGGTTTTAGTCTGGGCCAGTTGTAAATGCCTAGATTGAACCAAGATGCAGTTTATTATATTACACGTTATTCACCAGCATTATTATAGTGATTGTAAGTTTCATGGAATTTATATTTTTGAAATATTCACGAAATATTTAATTAATGGAATTTTTAATATTTAATATTTAATATGTTATATTTAATGTAATATTCAATTTGCCGGACTTAGCCCAAGTCTGATTTGCCAGACTTGGCCCAAGTCTAATTTGCCAGACTTGGCCCAAGTCTGGTTTGCTGTCTTGGCCCCAGGACATCATTCAAAGCTTGGGCCAAGCTTGGGCCGTTTGAAAATGTTAAGTCTGAACCAAACCCCAATAACTGTGACACAGACTTGGCCCAGGCTAGGCCCAATAGCTAATTCTTACCTGGGAACTTTTCAAAATTCTAATACTTTGTTGTTAGACACAATTTTTTACACAAAAATCCTTATTTTAAAGAAACGATACAACCAAGTCCTTTGCATAATAACGTCGGAACATGAGATACTTATCTACTAAAATGATATGTTCTGTTCAAAATAAGACGGTTGAAAGTCTATTTGTTGAACAACTGTTTCGAGTTAATCAATGGGTTTCTGATAAGGTTTAAGTACCACCGATGTACTTTTATCAAAGGATGATTATGGAAAAATGTCGAGAACTCAACCTTTGTACGTCTCAAGCGAGTCTACGCATTTCTTGAACGAGTGACTTTAAAGGTGGATCCACTATAAATGGGAATTTCTAATAAACCAGTATAATTATTCAAAATGACCATACAAGAGCCTTAATGCTGTGCAAGAATAGAGAACGAAGTACGAAGTATTTTAAAAGTTTTTTAAAGTTTATTCCGAAATAAGACAAAGTGATGCTATTTCTTGTATACTTTTCAATCTGGTCATGGAATATTTGTGTCTTGGCATCAAACTTAGTACAAATCACCGCATACGCTGATGAAATTGTCATCCTTGGTCGAAGTGAAGCTTTAGTAAGTGAGACTTCAAGTCACTTGAGAAATGTGATAGATAAATTGGCCTTGTTTAAGAGAGACTGCAAAAAAAGTTTTGATGTGTGGCAAAAAAGGAATCAAGGAAGTATTTGGAATCAAAACTTGACTAAAAAAACAGCATACTTACAGGTAATCGCTGCAGATAATTTAACCATTTACTCGATTGAGCTTCTTCTTAAATCGCTGAATGTTTCAACAATCAACTAACATCAAACTCAAGATATACAATACATTGATAAGACAAGTGATGGTTTTTGGGTCACAAACGTAGAGCCGGCTTAGAGTATTTAAATGAAACGACCTAAAACAAATCGGCTGTAATAGTTTTTATACTTCTGTTATTACTGCCGATTTATCGGCAACGATCGTGTAATGTACAAGGAACATGAGCAAACAAAAATTTGTAATATTTTACCAAAGAATTTAAATATTGAATTATTTCAAGAAATCACTTTTAAAATATTTTTATTTAAAAGAAGCTATTCCATAATCTATATATATAAAATTGAAAGTATGTATGTTTGTCGTTTATGCATTAATAAACCATTCATCCGATCATCATGAAGCTTTGGGAAGTTGTTGTATACACTTGCGCATAGGTAACAGGCAAATTTTTTTTTTGAATGGAACCCCCGGGCCATTATAACTATCTTAAGCGGTTCTGCCTAAATGTTGATAATAATTTAATTTGATTTTTCTTTAAATATCGTTTTATACGGTTAGATTCCTTTGATCAATGTTTTGGTTGAACATAATTTAATGAAATTGAAAAATGAAAGTATAATCTGAAACAATTACATTTGTATATCAAAACTATATGTATTTGAATTAAACACATAATGATGTTACAAATTTTATCATCTATACAATATGTTATTGTATTTTATCATCTATACAATGTGTTATTGTTATTGGTAATAAACTAAGAAAGATAGTTGATAACATCGATTAAAAGCTAAAAATTACGAAATGGAATTCGCACAAATACTATACAAAGAAGCATAGCTTATGTATAATCAAACATGGATAGCAAGTATGATAAACAAACTAATTAAAAATGTAGCCCTTAGCCGGCAATACGTTTGCAATAGTGATTTGCAAACAGTTACAATGCATTAATTTAATACCAATGAATGTATAATATATGCCCGCCCGCAGGAACATATGTAAAATTTAAAATTTTGGATCTATGGATGTGACAAAGCGGCCTACTTTAGTACCAGCTCTTGGCAAATCAGTTAACGTGAGATATCGTATACTACCGACAATGGCAGTAAGATATCACTTATATTAAGGGGATAAGTGATATTTGAGGTGTGCTTGCGGATGTACTTTTTTCAATTAACGATAGTACCCTTAGTCTTAGTTATGGATTATTCTTTGACGATAACGCTCTATTTTTTTTTAAATAAAAGGTGTTGGGTAGTAGGAATTACAATGTGTGTCACAACAACACATAAGAACATGCTTTCTAAGGTGTTGATGGACGTAATTTTTTTTTTTTAAAGAATGAACTTTTGGCTTGCTCGAACAAATGAGCTTCCATATAATTATTATATATGCTGGCTTGAGGTAAACAATGCGTTATATGATCTTAGTATATGCTTATAGCACTAGGATAATTAGGAACCTAATCTTAGATTTGTTCCTGAAAATTTAAAAAAAAAAATGTTGTGGAGCCTATGTCTTTAAAGTTTTATGTGTGTTGTTGTGACACATATTATAATTCCAAATATGTATATTTTGAAATTGCACAAACTTTTTTGAACTTTCGTTAAAACAAAGATGTACAATGTCATTGAAGCTACAATTTTGAGTGGAAAATTCGAAGAGGATGATGTAGTGTTGCCGCGACAGACAGGCCACATATTTCAATGATTCCAACAGATTCAAACGTTTAGTTTCCAGTGCAACTCGCTTTTGCAATTACCATCAACAAAGCACACGGACAGTTACTGCAAGTATGTGGACTAGATTTGGAGAATCCGTTCTTCTCACATGGACATGAACAACTATATGTGGCTGGCGCTTTAGGTAAACCTTCTGATTTATTCGTGTACGCACCAGACGGAAAAACAAAATATAAAGTGTACCCACAAGTACTCGAATAAATAAATAGAATTTAAACGACATTTTGAAATTCGTTCCATATTAAAATGAATAAGTTGCAATAAAAATGACACAATGTTAATTTAATGTTATCTTTACGAGTTGTCTCGAGTTTTCTTTCTTATGAGATAGCGGCAATATGCGACCAATGGAAAATAAACAAAACTTTTACGTTATTTGGTGTAAAAAATAAAATTTTGTGAGTGATAAAGATCAAAGTAATTATTGTAATTCACTTGAATTTTGCAATTTGACAGCATTTTTCATTTTCAATTCTCAGAAAAACTTCTTTAGAAAAGTTTTTGTGTGTTTCGTGTCGGGTACAAATACAATGCATGAGCACTGTAAACATTTGTGAATCTATTTTTGTTCTGTATAATGTTCTATATAGAGATGAGTGTTGACACACCGCTTCTAATTCAACAAGTTATTTAAATTTTTTTATAGCTTACTCGAAAACTTATTTGATCGCCAATTTTTCATATATCGGAACTGATGAGCTAAAGTGCTGATTATTTTTCATTCATATTTTTAAAAACAAAAATTAAAAACTACGATATCATTTCTCATTACTACTTTTTGAAATCATTACTACTACATCAACAAAATGTCTGTGCACAAACTTTATTCATAAGCGTAGCAAAGCACGCCGGGTCCTGCTAGTACTTTATATTATTCTATTGTTTTTTATATACGTATATCTATAAAATAAATAAGCTATGTTGAAAAAATATGCATAAGCAAAAAAATACAGTATATAATTTTTAAAAAGGTCGAAGTTCGCGTCGACAAATTTTTTGATTGTTTTTCGACTCCGACTCCAGTTACTAAAAAATTCCTGCTGACTCCGACTTTGAGCCCTAGGTATTTGTGAGGATTATGTTATGAAAAGACAAAAACAACCAGGAGATTGGTTTATAAATTTCCACATTCTGATTTTTTGAGGTTAGATAGTTATATTCCATATTATAGTGTTTCTTTAATATTCGTTCGCCTACATATTAAAGTGTTTCTTTATTACTGTGATTTGCGGCCTTAAAGTGTCACTTAACTATTTATTTTGTTGTCATAATTACGTCTAAAAAAGTTAAAAGCTTTTGTATTTGTTTAAATTGAAAAATAGAATTTTTTATCAAAGCAACCCTTAAATTCAAAATTTCTTTATCCAATTAAAATAGTTGTTATCATTTGTTGTCATGGTTATACAATAATTTGAAAAAATAACCAATATTTTGTCAAAGGTTACTTGTTCCACATATTTTAATTTTAAAATTTATGCAAATTTATAATTTTAAGTTAGAATAAACAAATTTTTTAAAAATATTTTACTTGTGGCGAATAAAAAATAGTATATCGACAGCTACAGTTCCTTTACATGTAACTACATTTTATAAAAATTGAACAGAAGCTCAGAAAATGATTTTTTATTCGCCTACATATTAAAGTGTTACTTTATTACTGTGATTTGCGGCCGAAAAATGTCACTTTTTAACTATTTATTTTGTTGTCATAGTTACGTTCAAAAAAGTAAAAAGCATTTGTATTTGTTTAAATTCTATGAAAAATAGAATTTTTTATCAAAGCAACCCTTAAATTCACAATTTCATTATCCAATTAAAATAGTTGTTATCATTTGTTGTCATGGTTATACAATAATTTGGAAAAGATAACAAATATTTTGACAAATGTTACTTGTTCCACATATTTTTATTTTAAAATTTATGCAAATTTATAATTTTAAATTAGAATAAACAAATTTTTTTAAATATTTTGCTTGCGGCGAATAAAAAATAGTGTAAAATATTTTGGACTTAAGGTGGGTGCAAATCTCGGCTAGCGCCTCGATTTGCAAACTCCACATCCGTCCAAAATCTTTAGCTTTACGTCCTAGCATTATAATGTGCTATGTTGTGATTCTAAACAAGCTTGAAAATAAATAATTTTTATCAATAACTCCAAAAAACTATTTTGTTTTTATTTATTGATAGTAATTTTTTTTTTTTACTACTTGCATGAGAAATTTCAATTATTTACTCAAAAACCCAAGACAAAAATTATTTTTCTCAGCTAAGGTTACTAATAATTATTCCCCACACCTAATAATAAGTATTTTAGCACCTTAGTAAATAATGAAAATATAGTTTTTGTTCGTTTGTTAACTGAGTTCATTAATTCAATTTTTTTAGTTTCTTCCTAAAATAATAATAATATATTAAAAAATAATAAGCGTTTTGATTTTATTTTAATAATAATAAATAATGAATGAATGCAAAAACTTCTTTGCAACTATAGTTTAGTTTATTTGAAATTGTAATTCGTGTTAAACAGAAATCTGTTGAAATTTAGTTTAGTTGTGAGTTGTAGACTAAAAAAATTCTAAATTTTGTTCAACAATATTGAATAGATTTTCAAATCAATTCAATTCATGTCAAAAATAAATAAAAGCTATATTTTTTAATGCAAAGCATATGTGATTTTTATATAGTTTTAAGAAAATTCATTGAAAATAAATTTCTAACTAAGCAGCCCTGAATAATAAATATCCAATACGCAATCCAATGATATGATACACAATGTTTCACCAAATCAAAATTTTTATTTATTCACCATTTGCTTATTAATTGACATTTTATTTTGTGAATAATTAAGAGTTTTAGCGCATTTTTTATATCAAGTAGTAAAAAAAATAGTATATAAACCTCGGTGAAGAAAATTTTCTCCATTTCGGCTTAATTCGCTCGAAACTTCGTTTCTCGCGAATTAATATCCACCTCAATGTAGAAAATTTACTTTATCACCTCGGTATATAATGTACTATTAAAAGCTTGTTTAGAATCGCAATGAATCGTTTTGTTAGCTTCTGTTCAATTTTTATAAAATGCAGTTACACGTAAATGAACTGTAGCCGTCAATATGATACACGGACGTAAGCTATTTTGGACTAATGTGGGTGTAAATCTCGGCTAGCGTCTCGATTTGCAAACTCCACATCCGTCCAAAACCTTTAGCTTTACGTCCTAGCATCATAATGTACTATTTCAATCTAGCTCAAAAGAAAATAATCCAAATTTAGAACAAAGGATTTTACTAAATGCGTTACAACCAAATGTACAAACTTAAATTAAACAGCTGAATTTATTATTTGTTGACAATAATTTAGTCCGAAAAAACATTTTTCTCACCTTAATAAATTCATAACTCATTAAAAATACTTAAATATAATTAACGATTAATATTATATAGGTTTTTAGCAAATTCAACAAATCAATTTTGTTGTAACTGTGAAACACAAAACTCAAAATACCATGAAAATGTATTTATTTTAAATAAAATAAAGTTTTACAACCAAACATTTTTTATTTTCATGACAAGCACGCTTATGAATAAATTATGTATTCGACACATTTATTTCTTCCATGAAAAATGTTTCAAAACCTCACTGTACAATGAAAAAGTTAGGTAGCGGCAATACTTCACAGAGAATTAAAAATCGTGCTGCATTATGAACAATTAAAATTTAATTATATATACATATATATTTAAATATATATAAATATATATATATATATATATATATATATATATATATATATATATATATATATATATATATATATATATATATATATATATATATATATATATACATATATATATATATATATATATATATATATGTATATATATATATATATATATATATATATATATATATATATATATATACATATATATATATATATATATATATATATATATATATATATATATATATATATATATATATATATATATATATATATATATATATATATATATATATATATATATATATATATATATATATATATATATATATATATATATATATATATATATATATATATATATATATATATATATATATATATATATATATATATATATATATATATATATATATATATATATATATATATATATATATATATATATATATATATATATATATATGCACTTAATGATTAAAATGAAAACAAATACATCGTTAAAAAATAACGATTAAATTATTTTGTGTATCACTTGCTCTCTCTTTCTCTCAATATAATGTTCTCATATTCCAATGCCATATTTCTTCATTGTGACAAGATCCATCAGTTCAGAGAAAAACTTTTCTTAAAGTAATTACAATCATCATTTAAGAAGTTCAAAAACGAACTGAATTATTATTATGCTTATCTATCTCTCCTCTAAGCTTTTTTTTCATCTACAAATTTCAAATTAAAGCGCATGTCTTTTAACTCTCCAGTTTTTGTAGAACTTTTCAAAGTTGTGCTCCGTTGAAATAAGAAATCTATGGAAATTTCTCCTGTAACACAACTGAACGAATACTCTATTAATCTATTAATTAAATTTACCATTCATTGGTGTTTCTATCAAAATACATATACAAACACATTGAACTAACCAATCTGTAACCCACAGAATACAATTACAAATTAGCTGCCGGCATAAAGAATTTATGAATTCTGGTTACATAATTTATTGTTGAAACTAGAAATTTTTTTTTCATTTTCTTTTTTCAGGATTTTTATTAAAATAGGAAAACAAAAAAAGTAATGATAACTTGAAAGTTTAGTTTACACTTTTCTTTTCAGTTTTTTTTAGTGAAAAATCTAGGTCGGGTTTTAAATAAAAATGAATTAGGTAAATTTATACGGTTGGAAATGGGGAAGATTGCTTTTTTGTTTTTCCAAAAAGAAAATTAAAAATATTATCAAAATAAAACAGAAGCAACAAAATAAAATTATAAAACGATATAAGAGAAGGTAAGGTCATGGCAAGGTTGAGAAAATATTATTTTTTGATTATTGTTTTTGGTATATTTGATCGAATATGGAAAACCATAGAATTATTCTGGTCGGTTGTAATAATATTATTTTATATTTTGAATCATTAGGCTTGGTATGTTGTGTTATATTGTATTAAACGTAAACAAAATGAATTTAATTTGATTTCCTTTCGTTTCATTGAGGTTAATAGGTTGATCGATTTTTTTTAGAAAATGTGATGTGTAATAGGAATCACAATATTTGTCATAACAAAACATAAAAATCTTTGAAGACCGTGGTCCCACAACAACATATGTTCTGAAGTGTTTATGGACGCAAATCTTTATTGTACGGATTTTTTAAAAAACGGCTAGAACTAAACAATAAATAAATTTCATGATAGGGTAGAGAAAATAAAAATAAGTTTAGAGATAAAATATTTAAAAGAAAGCATATCTCCGTTTGAACAATTTTGTACTATGTATTTCACACTCGAAGAAAATCAGCGGACAAATTTGATAATTGCTTCAATGACCATAGAAAATTACTGCCACCATGTGGTTTTGAAACACAAGAAGAACAATGTTACGGGCTTGCGTTTTTATTGGAATTAATAATATAAATTTACAAACAAATTACTAGGAATATTTAAATTTAACTTAGCGAGAGAATGATGTCGAGCATCCAAAATTGTAGAACAACAAATAGCAGATATGCAAGATCCTCATTCAGTATTGGATGTAATAAAAACTAGTGAATGTAATAAAAACTATCATGAATATAATAGCAATCAAAGTTCTAAATGTACAACTTAATCTCTCTTTGATGATTAGTGGAACAAGATTTAATAATAACAAGGGTCAATGGTACCAGTACCATATTAATGCAAAAGATAAACTTTTTATCAAGCATCAGGTGTGTTCGATGGAATTGAGTGTTTTATATGGCAGTACAATATTGATCCAACAGAAAATCCAGAAACATCTGTTAAATCAGCTAGAAGAGTTCCATTGTAATATAACTGTTTTTAGTTATAATCCCAGACATTAAGATATAAATAAAAAAAACAATACGGCGTCTGCCCAACATATAAATTCTTTTTTCTTATTTATTTCCATTTTATGTTTCAATATTTTATACTTATTTATGGCTATTTTTCACTTATAAAATATTTAAAATTAAAAAAGGAATAATTGAAAACTACATTTTCAAAGAAAAAATAAATATATTAAATTGATTTACTTTAAAACTTTTTGCTAAGTTTGAAAATCCGTATTAATAATTCCGATTTTTAATTAATTCTATCCAACAAAATCAATTAATGATTTTAATTTAATTTTATCGAAGATAATCAAATTATGACTCGCAAAAATATGAAATTAACGGTATTTAAATTTTAATTTAAAAATAAACGAGAGAAAAAAGAATACATAAGTATTTGTTTTGTGGTTTCATCATCTCTTAAAACAATCAATACATTTACATCGATCAAAAATATAGGGAACCTCTACACAAAAATTTTGCATTTGTTGCATCAAAACTACAATCTAAACAAATATGCGCCAACCTCTGTGAAAAAAATTTTTCATCATTTTTATTGTTGTTGCCTATATACATGTAGGTAACATTCTGGATTTTTACTTCACACAATGAAACATTTTTAAAAGTTGGGGCATAATAGATGGAAAAGTGGTTCACGCTGAAGGTTGATCCTTGTCTGTCAGATATGACTGCCGAGCATCAACCTCTTTGCGTGGACTTTTTTGTATACAAATTTCCACTCAATGTTGAAGATATTAAATTTTGATGTAGATTTTATTTATTTTAAACTCATTTCTGAAGCGATTTTCATTATTTCTACTTACCTGGGATGTCTGAACTGT
The DNA here is from genome assembly GCA_963693315.1 of Diogma glabrata. NCBI lineage: Eukaryota > Metazoa > Arthropoda > Insecta > Diptera > Cylindrotomidae > Diogma > Diogma glabrata. Next base: position 322,725,572 of record OY856186.1, on the reverse strand, counting down.
TTATGAGGTTGTTACACTGATTTTCTTGGAAGTAGAAGTAATAGAATTAAATATCATAATGCCTTGAAATTTAATACAAAATTCCCAAAGAAATGCAATTTCCAATATGTAATCATAGATGAAAGATTCAACTTAAGTAAATATGAAAAATGATGAAGTTTCAATTTAGAAATTACCTGAACATGAAAATTAAAATATTGTTCGTCATCGTCGCTGTGGCTAAGTTGTATAAGACACACGGGATTTGAACATGAGTCTCTGATAAATGTGAGTTCGAATCCTGGCACGAAACACAAAAAAATTTTTATGAATGAATTTTAGAAAAAATGAAAAATTATTTCAAATTGCACAATTCAAGTGATTTCCGATATGGACTTAACCTTAATTGCTCACAAAAACCCCTCCAGAGTTAAATATATTATTATTGTTTTGTAAAATAATTAAAAAAATGAAAACTTACCGACATTGTCACTTCATGTAAACAAACTTTGCCGTTCGTTAAAATAAGTTATCGTGTACCGAGATTTGCCTCCTTCTATTGTTAGACTCATAAACGATCAAGATGTCAGCCATCTACCAGTTAAAAATGTGCTGAATTTTCAAATTTTTTAATATGCTGGATCAAGAGATAGAGAAATTAAAAAGAAAAGCTAAGGTTGATGATAGGAGAGATATAAATCTCGGCCCATCATGACAAGAAATCTTCATACGTCAGAACATTGTAGTAACTCTCACAATAGAAGGATTTGCGGTGAGTGTGTTCTTATTATTATTAATGTACTTGCTAGTTATTATTTCAGTTTTGTTTTTGTATGATGTTGATTAATTTTCTTAAAGATATGGATAGCTAAAAGTTAAAAATGTGATTGTGAAGTGAGAGGGATTTAACGCTGTCACCCAATAAAGTCTGAAATACTCCCACAAATTTTTGTTTTGCCACTGGGCTATATATATTTATAAAACCTTAGAAAACTGAAGCTTTTCTGCGATAGGTAGGTGTGAGAAGCGAGACGCCTGCAAAATCAGCGGAGTTTGTCTGGCTTGTGAACCAGTGAATGGTTTATTTATTTATTTGACTATTTATTTGAAACTTTAATAACTCTCAGTTCTGAAATTCAATTTTGTTGCAACTAACTACATAAGATTTTTGTATTGTTCGTAGTAATTTTACAACTTACGGTTCATCACTTTCGGATAGACAGCTTTTTAACTTCGCAATATGGAAATTTATTGCTTTTGGGTCGATTTTCGCAACCAGCAGTATCATGATATCTTCATGTTTCACGACCTCCTGAAGCTTTTAAGGTAATTTATATTGCAGAATCTAAAGCTTAGACCTTTTTTTCAAAATCTGTTCATTTGTTTTTAGTGGTTTCCAAAAAAAAAGGAAAATCATCTGTATTAAATGTGATGAGAATTAAAAATTATATCAAGTCCTACTGTTATGTTTATCATCAGCTATTTGTAATTCAATTTAAATAAACTAAACTAATTAAAATAAGCCTAAGATCACACATTTTTTACTGATTACAACTACATATATTTATGGAACGAATTTATTACATTAAATATTAGACTAAAAACTCGTTTTTTATTTGTGAATTTTTTTGTTCAGTTTCCAAAAAACAAATTAAGGCAAATGAAAGTGGTCTAGTGTTTTGTATATGGCAATATCCTATCCCATTTTTGGATGTTTGAAAAATCCAACACCTAGCCAATCCACATCTTATTTTAAAAGACCCCTTAGTGGTTTAGACATATCTAATAAATTTTAAACAAAACTTCTTATATAATTTAGTAAACCCAATAGTTTTTGGAGAATTCATTTTGTTTTCATTTAGACCACCAATTTTTTCTATCGCTTTTATCTTGATGATTTAAATGGGTTTATAAAGTTCCTCTATCCATCGATTTAATTATATATAACACTAATTCAGTTCATGTTTAGTTCCACTATTTATTTATAGATTTGCACATTTATTTTAATACAACTAAATATTATATTGTACAATATTTCAAATTTTTTCAAATTTTCAAAAAAAATATTCCTTAATTCAAAAGAATAATGACTCAACTTTGTTTTTCTTTTTCTTTAAATTTTTGCCACAAAAATAAAAACTCAAAAATAAAAACTGAAACAGAACAAACGAAAATTTATTTATTATTTCTTATGGGGTTTGTTGTTGCAATTGTATGGCGTGAGAGAGTCGTGCACTATGTTAGTATAACGCTAATTCTATAGGAACCTCTTGGGTTAGAAAGCTGAAAGTCTCTGAGGTTATAAATGAAAAAAGTATCTAAAAGAAAGTAGGAGTTTAAATAACATAAACTCAAAAATGATGAAAGCATGGCCGTTTGCGTTTGTTGCGTTTTAACAGCTTCAGGGTTATAATCTCTGCACTTGGATCTTTTTTTTTTAAATTTTTGAAAGATTTATGTTCTATCTACGTGTGCAAAAGTTTTCAGTTTTCAAAGTTTTCAAATGCAAGCTTTGTCATTTTTATCTAGATCAAGGACAATAAAGTTAAGTAAACTTTTAAAACAGCTGATTTTTCAGGAACCTTAAACGCCAAGGTTGTCATCTGAAAAAAATATCAAAAATTCAATATTTTTAAATTTTATTTAAACATTATGAATCAAATGGTTGTTATAATGCCTTAGATTATTTGACTTTTATGACTCTAGCCGCTTAAATAGTACCACTATATGGCCAGTTCGCGAACTTGTCCAAAAGATTATTCGCCGCAACATACACAGAGATATTTGCAGCATAGAAACCTTGCTTTTGTTAATAATAAATCATATATATATACATTTCCAATTGGAAGCTGCATTGTTTCTTAACGATTATTTAACGATATATGGAACAATTTAGAAAATGTACTGCAATGCCGTTTTAATTCACGCTTAAAACATATATACAACAACATAAAATATTATTTTTATTATATTGTTAATGTTAATTTTATATTAATTTTAAACCCCGTGATCATGGGATTAAACATTTTTGAATCTCGTAGTATCTCGTTTTAACCTTGCGTTAAAAACTCCAGGATTGCAATCCCTAATATTTGCAGTTGTGCAAAAGAATTTGTTTTGGTCAGCAAAATGTATGAAAAGACCTAAGAAGTTGTGCAGAGAAGGGCGATTCTTTGTAATTTGCACATTGTAGAATTATTTCATATTAATTTGTATTGCCATTGCTGAGTTACGGTCTTGTGGCATGGTTTCAGTTGTTCAGATTATTTAAACAAGTACAAACAATTTTGAAGCAGTTTCACCTTCATGTACAAGCTTTTCGGAAGTTATATCATCGATACCAGGTAATTTATTACTTTTTAATTTGACAACTCTTTTGTGGGTTCGTATCAATGTACCCTGGATGCACAAATAAGTTTTGTTCGTCGCCAGACCTGATTTTGGTCACGTTAGTCAATAAGATTCTCCATGTAAGCAGCCCAAGTATATCTAAAGTATTTTTAAGGTCTCCTTGTTGCTCCTCATCTTCGTTTTGAATGCCATTTGATGTATAATTTGAGGTCCTTTCTTTAAGGTTTTAACTTGTTGGAATAAGTTACGGCATTGATGTTCCCTATTGATGTTTGCAATTTCCTCACACTTTCTCTATCACCATTATCTCTTTGTCCGTCAGCATAACTATATGTAACGGCTTGTTATGTCAGATTATTGGTCTTCTTTGTAAACTTATGTCCGTTTTTAGCGTTTTGTCCTTGTAGCTATTTCTGATAGTAGCTTCTTGTGTTCTGGATATCATCAAGGCAGTCTCAATCCACCAAGGATTTTTAGAAATGTGTTTCTAGTCATCCAAATTTTCCCTGCTTAGAACACGTCTCTATTAAAAGTTTTTGGTTTCGTCAATTTTTCGGCAATATTATTTTCATATCTCTCTTCAGTTGCTGCAGTCTTTATTGAGAAGATGTTAAAACGTTTCTGTGGATTAAATTTTTGAATGAATGGATTTGAATGGAAATGGAAATAAAGTTCCACCTTATTTTAGCCAATAAAAGATAGTGGTCACTGCCAATGTATGCACCACTAAAGGAACGTGTTTCCAGAATGGTTGAATAGAACGCGTTACTACTAGCATACGTGATAGTTTTGATTTCGCGTATTTTGATTCGGACCCAAGTATACTTATGAATCGATCGAATCGGCAATTTCGGTAATATAAACGGTAATTAAAGTACTGGTAATTCTCAAATTATTCAAAAATGAAAACTAAGTCAATCTATAACAATTATCAATCGATAATGCAGACTGTTTTTACTCCCTTTGTTTTCATAAGAGAACTCTACCTATATGCTAATTAAAGTAAGCGAGAGCTAAAATGAAGTTGCGTGTTGGAGTTGAGCTCCTAACCTCTTCCAGCGCTATGTAGAAAGTTTTGCTTACCCGTAGGTAGAAGATCCTTTTATTGACCGGAATGAAACGTTCTACGTTCCGATTCTTCCGGTAGTCTCTTTTTTTTTCGGGTCTGTTATGTTTTCCTGATTTCTGATAATAGGTAATTTACCATGTTCTTTCTTGTTAAAATGAGATAGAATTTTAAAATTTTTTTACAACAATTTAATTGTTTTTATTGTTTTTTTAGAGAAAGGAGCGATCAGTTTTTGTTGGATTTTAATTTTATTATCTACAGATACCCATTTTAAATCATACCCAATCAAGCGTACGTCAGTCCCTGATATTCATGTACAAGCAAAGGTGAGGTATTCAATCAGCGATAGATTTAGATTTTAGATTAGATTATGTTTATTTCACTTCTTATTAATTTGTTTACAAATGAAATGAATCAAATTTACACATTACATACTATATATATATCGTAATACAACTAACATTTATAGATTATGATAACTTGCATAATTAAGTTAGCAATTTATTCAAACTTCCACCGATTCATTTATTACTTAAGAAAACATATTATATATAAATAAATATGACAATGACTTTTAGTCGTCTGTCACGATAGGCAAAACAAAATATTACATTAATATACATCTTTTCTTACAATTCATCTTTCTATTCTATACCATAATATAACTAATAAAAATTAATTGTTTCTTTTTTTTTTTTTATTAATTAGTTAGACATGTTTAGCACACTAAATATGAAATATTCATTATTTAGACTCTTTGAATATCCGAAGATACCATGTCAACTATAAAGGAAGGAGATGAGGAAAGTGGAAGGAATGGGGATATAGGGATAACTATACTAATTGTTTTAAATGATTATGGACATTTTCTTTAAATGTCTGAGGGGAAAATTTATCGGGAAATACAGAGGAAGGCATTGAGTTCCACAATTTGGCCGCTCTATTAAAATAGTCGTTCTGGAAGGACACAGTTCTACAACGAGGTATTTGTACAACAAATGGATGGGATAACTCGGCAGCTCTTGTTTGTCGATTATACTGCGCACACGATGGAAGGATATTTTGAATTTTCTTAGAGGAGAATTCGCTAAAGTTATATTTATAGTAGATTGATAATTCAGCCACATTTCTTCTGTGCTGGAGTGAATCAAGTTGGTCCGTTAGTTCGGTATTACCAATCAACCGTATTGCTTTTCTCTGTACAGAGTCTAGACATTTTATTGTTGACTGACAAGCACCTCCCCAAACATGACAGCAGTACTCCATACATGGACGAATAAAGGACTTGAAGATTAGCAAAATTTGCTCGGGATTGAAATACTTTTTACATCGACTCAAGAATCCTAATTTTTGCATTGCAGATTTAGTGAGGTTGAACACATGTTTATTCCATTTCAGGTTATTTTGAATAACCACTCCAAGAAGTCTAACTGATTCAACCTCACGCAATTCCTCTTGGTTTATTTTAATAGGAAAATTTTTATGTCGATCTATTCGAGAAAGACGGCATAGTTTGGTTTCGGTTGGAGTAAATGAAACAAGATTACGATCTTCTCATTTCATTATGCGCTCCAGATCTTTGTTGATAGAATCAATTAGTAGCTCTCTATCAGTGGTAACTGCAGAATGAGATCGAAATTTAGGAGATGCATGTGATGCATGCAATGTGCTTTCATCAGCAAAACTATGGGTTGGGTGCACTGTGGAAATAAGTAAGTCATTAACTTAAAGATTACTGTTATATGTTATATACTTAAAGATTACTGTTAAAAATAAAAAGGAATAAGGCTTAGCCAATGCTAATTTACATGTCTTTCAGATACTAACCTATAGTGGGTATATGAAAATCTCCACTTGTAGCAAGATGTGCATACTTACACAGCTACTTTACTAAGGACGGGAACACAAATTACCTATCCACAAAAGCTCTGTCGCGAAATTAGTTATTTATATGTGTAATTTAGTTTTGATTACGCTTCGAGAGCTTCTGTAGAACTAAACCCATGTGCCCGACGAACAGTATAACTATGCGTTAAACTTGTTAACTAAATATTGCCTGTATTTGAATGTCTGCGACAAAAACTCATTTAAATTTTTCCAGTTTTTCCCATTCAGCCAATCCCATAATTCATCTTTCTCGAGGGTTAATTTTCCCAAACATTTTAAACAAAATTCTCCCAGTATTGGACATACAGCTACAAAGTGATATGTATCTTCCACCTGATTCATATTGCACAAGGAGCAAGTCTTCACTTCTGCACGATAGAAAAACTGCATTCCTATCAATGCAATCAAAGGCTGCTCGAAAATCCACAAAGAATGCGTAGATTTTTAAATTCTTGTGTTTAAGCTTCAATTTGATAATGCAGAACAATGAGAAAATGCAATCATTGGTGGAATATCCTCGTCTAAACCCTGCTTGAAATTCATTGAGGTGCTTATTCTGAGCAACAAATTAAAGTTTATAAAAGAGATACCTCTATAATTTTCGGCCCTATTTACATCACCCTTCTTGAAAATTGGGAAAATTATTGAGCGTTTGAATGATTCAGGGACAGTTCCACTGCGAAATATTTCATTTAGGGTTATTGCTAATTCATTCAGTAAAGAGGTGCGCACTTATAAAATTCAAATGGGATGCGATCCATACCTGAGGCCTTGTTATTTTTAGCAGCCTTAAGTACTGCCAATATTTCATTTATCACAATATCTTCGTCTAAAATTGCGTTGATTATCGAAGGTTCTGCATATAACGTTGGATTGGTATTAAGAGAGGGATTTAACAAGGAGCAAAAATGTTGCACCGTATGTGTAATATCTAAGTTATTTCCTACTATGAGACCACGCATTTTAAATTTGCCTGCGATAGCCCATTACCCACCAGAATCTTTAACGTTGGAAAGTCTACTTGTAAGCGATAGATAATATTCTTGTGTTTTAGTTCTACACTTGTAGAACATGTACATGTACTTGTATTGATAATTTGCTTGCATATACAAGTAAGTACTGTACTTCTTTTTCGGAACAAATTTAATAATCGAAAGCACTTTTTACGGGCCAACAAACACTCGTAGTCAAACCATTTATTTTTGAATTCTCCAAGTCTTTGTTGGTTTATTTTTGGGTCTGATTTGGTTACGTTATATATGATGTCTGCAATAAACTCAATTGCTTTTGGTTGTAGGTTCGGGTTGTGATCACGTGATAGTAAATGGTTAACCTTATTGTGGTATTGCTCTATTTTATCGTCAGCGCATTTAATTTTCGGTAATAGTGTTAATGGTTGATGGGGTCTTTGTGCTTTATTTCCATATAATTGTAACACAATCGGCATGCGATCAGAGAAGTTTTGTGGTACTCCTTTGAAATCCTTTACATCATGTAGCAGATCTATTGAGGCGCTGCATATATCAATTACTGACGAGCCTCTTTCAGCCAGAAACGTAAATTCTCCTATTGTGTTCCCAGGCGTGCGCCCATTTAAAATTACCCCACCTATATCATCAACAAAATCTAAGAACTTCTTCCCTCTGCTATCAGTTTTACTATCTTTTGATTTCCTTTCCAGGTACAGATTTGGAAATTGTTCAAGAATACTGATTTCAAAATTCTGTTCGCTACCGATTTGACTATTTAAATCTCCAATTATTATGTAATTTTCAGCCACACCTAAACCGAAAAAGCTTTTGAGACTTTCGAAATCACTATCACATTTGTTACAGTTGATGTATGTCGGCACGAATATCACACTTTGATGGTTGAGCTTGTCTGATTGGAATATTATGTTGTTATATTTACCGAATTTTAATTGAAGGACTTCTGTTAGATTTTTTCTGAATCTATATAAGCACCCACCACTAGCTCGACCAAAGTTATGAGTTTTTATTGCAAGTACCAATTTCAGTTCAAAATTATTGAAATATTTTTCGTATGTAGCAACATTTTCTTCCGTTACAAAAGTTTCTAAAAGAAAAAAAATATCATGACTTTTTACGAAACTAAAAAAACTAGGTGATAAAATCTTATTGGCTAAACCCGCTATATTATATCTTAAGATATTAATATTACTAGACTGTGAGTTACTTAAATTTAAATTTGCTCCAGTTGTATGTAATTGCTATTCATCCCTATTTGCCACATGACCATTTTCACTTGTAACTAATGAGTTTAAAAATTGGGTGATGTCCACATGTCGAGACTCCCATGTAATAATGTTTTGTTTTCTGTGTCCATTGTAAATATTTCCTTGTTTACAGCCATTCCAGTATCCTTTAATTTTTTACAACTCTTCAGAATACGCCCTATGTTATCTGGATTGTTAAGTTCTGCTAAGATTTGACGTGTTGTCCTGCCAAGTTGTGTAGCTTTGGCAATTTCCACATTTTCCACTCCAAGTAACTTCTTCAAAAAATCAAGAACATTCGTTTTCAGATCAGCCACATTTTGCGGGATGCCTATAAAATTTAAATTCTTTCGCCTATTGAAATTTTTTAATGGCTCAATTTCGTGATGAAAGGCCTGACTTTGTATAGTTAGCTGTGGCACTTCGTTTTTTAGATCTTTGTAATTTTCTTTTATCACATACACTTCCGATAAGAGATCATCCTTGGTTGCTAGATGCTGTAACTTATTATCGATCAATTTGCTGAACTCGGCCATAAGTTGATCGAATGACATTGCACCAACTTTCATCGCTTCCCCCATTTGACTTCTTTTATTTGTTTAAGGCTGGCTCTCCGGAGACGTTTCGTCGGTTTTCCTCTTATTATTTTCTTTCATATGCGGTATTGAATTTGTTATGACTGTTTGCGTTTATGCCACGGCAGTTTTTACGACACTCACAGATATTTGTTGATCACAGTATGAGTTATTGACCATAAAAATTTACACGGATTTTATTTCTTTCTCACTTAAATGTGTCAGAAAATTTCTCAGTTAAATGTATTTTTTTTATTAACACTGGATATTTATGTGACCACTTATTATTTTCTCAAGTAATATGTTTGACGTTTAGAAAATAATATAAATATTTGAGGTTATATCCAATAATTTTTCTTTCGGCAATATATTACGAATTTTTGTTTATTATTGTTTTCAATCTTTTCTTTCTATTTAATTATTTGCCTTGGTTTCTTATTGATACAAAACACCACTTTGGTATTGCAAACCATCTTAAACTATTAATTTACATTTATTTTTATGGGATAATAAAGAATAGATGAACTGCGCTCGCAATCAGTGTTGCCAATCCCAATCAGCGATAGCATTTTCAATCTTTGTTATAAAATATTCTTAAACGATGACGTGCTTTTGTTTGTTCAAAAGAACATTCCTTGGTTAAGTGTATATATGTTAGCTTTAGACATTTAGGAAGACATAATCAATGTACATATCTATATATATATATATATATATATATATATATATATATATATATATATATATATATATATATATATATATATATACTAGCAGGACCCGGCGTGCTTTGCTACGCTTATAAATAAAGCTTGTGCACAGACATTTTGTTGACGTAGTAGCAATGATTTCAAAAAGTGGTAATGAGAATGATCGCATAATTTTTAATTTATCTTTTTAAAAATATGGATGAAAAATAATCAGCACTCTAGCTGATCAGTTCGGATATATGAAAAATTAGCGATCAAATAAGTTTTCAAGTAAGCAAAAAAAAATTTAAGCAACTTGTTGAATTAGTAGAGGTGTGTCATCTCTATATATAACATAATACAGAACATAAATAGATTTACAAATGTTCGCAGTACCCATATGTTCAATGTGCTGAATGCTCACTAAGAAAAGAGAACCTACAGGTTTCTAATGTTCAATTTCTCGATGCTTCTGCAGGTTATACATTATTTGTTGTGGCTCCATTGTTGGTTCAGATATAGAGGTTATCTAGTTTTATGCCTCTATTCTATCTACGCAACATAATTGTCCATACGAAAATCAATCCGTTCTACATCTAAAGCGCGCACTTTTAATGATTGAGCGTGATCTTTTTTTATGGTGATTGCAAACATCAATTTAATTGACAATTGTGATCTTTTGAATTGAAATGCTAATAACCCGTATTGTACTTATATTAAACCTAATCATCAGTATTGTATTTATATTAACGACGTAATTTCACATTGACCGACGGAGCAGATCGATTCGACGGTAGCATTAATAATTGATTGAGAACTAAGTTCGCTAATACTACGCACAGATCTTCAATCATTTTGCTATATAGGACAGGAAATATCATCAACCATGTGCGATTTATATTTTTTCCCATAACGTTCTTGTAGATGAAGAACAGTAAGCGGTCAGCATGATTTTAAACATAGCTCGAACTTAGTTTGGAGGTGAAGTGCTGCACGTGTCATTGATGAATGATACATACATGCCAGTGCTGCTTCATTGTAGCACGCTAAAACTGAAATGTTGCCTTTATTAAAGTACTTTCTAACTTACGTATTTGACTGATTTGACGTATATACCGTATTCCAAGTTTATGTGCGATCTGTATGTTCTTTGTAGCAAAGGATTAATATGGAACAACCATCCATGTTTATGGAACTATTTCCATGTTCCCGTTTCGCATATCTATATATTGTTACCTTACCGCCATCTGCTGTGGCTCTTCTTTTATATAAAGGATCATCGTTTCATGTAACTGAATTTCGTGTAATCCTTGGTGATTGACTGACTGAATCCTTGGTGATATCACTTTGCGTACTTTGGATTCAGTGGATTCAGTGTTCTGGAAAGCTCATGTTACATATTTTTCGTCACAACTTCCTACAAATCTTTATCAAAGCTGGCATCGGATATTTGCCGTGTGCATTTGAGATGATTTTGTGTGTGTGCGTTAGTTGTGAATAACCGTCATATTAAATTGGCTCTCGCAAATATACTGGTACTTCAGAGAAAAGCTTGGTTTGATTTAATCGAATGAATATTAAACGTTCTGTTTCGAATGTTTTTGCATACATATCTACCATGTATTGGTGAAACAATTGACGGCATTTCCAAATGTGGAAATCTTCCCCTCGAATCATTAATCCCTCTTTAATTGACAAAAATTATATCCCGGTTGAAATTTATTGCCGACTTTATTAATTGTCACTTCGTTTATTGTCCGAGCATTGAATCTTCTCATATGTTCTCAAGCAGGCGTTTTGTCAACCTGACCTATTGAAACTTATATATGTATCACATACATCATGTCAACTGCTGTTTTGAACAAATGCACAAAATCGTTTTTTGAAATCTGGTTTTCAAAAAAATTATCAAAATGCCATTCCGTGTAGAAGTATTTGGTAAAATATACAATAGAGCCAATTTCCATGCAATGAGCAAAAATGAAATAGAACATTTTTATGACCGTATGTATATAAATGTATGTACAAATGTGTTGAATGGTCTAGTGGTTAGCACTACTTCCATTTAGGTCAAAGTGTTGTTATACAAAGTCATTAACAAACATAAACACACTGGTTACACAATAACACTGGACACTGGAGTGGTTATACAATTAACCGGTAATCAGCAAATATGGTTGATAAATTGGACAAAACTATATATGGGTGATCAGATCACCCATACATAACTAATCGATTAAATTAAGTCTTTAAGTGAAACTCGACCATAAAAAGATTGAATTGAGATTAATGCAGGTGAGGGGCGCTTTTCGACAGCTTACATTCCTATATGAAACGCATATCGCTAAAAAAAAATATATAATAACCTTTCTGAATGCAACATTGTGTCCAAATTTCAAGAGAATCGATCCAGTACATTCCTAGATTGCCTATTTTGAACCAACGAACATTTGCATTTGTATTTATCATATATAGATATGTAGATAGAAGATAGATAGATAGATTAATAGATTGATCAGTTGTTGACTACTGAGAATTGAAGAGTATTCCAGTACTAATATCGCAATTAAAAAATGGAGGTTGGTGGTAGAAGGGGGAAAATAAGGGATTATATGTATTTTGTAAAGACAAATCATAAAAAAATAAAAATAAAAAAATTTTTTCTGAAAAATACAAAACATTTTGGGGGGGAGGGCCCCCCTTATCACTTATGTGTATAAAAAATAGTTTACGACCGATTCTCAGACCTACCGTATATACACATAAAATTTCATGGAAATCGATCAGGCCGTTTCGAAGAAGTAATTGAAGAGTATTCCAGTACTAATATCGCAATTAAAAAATGTAGGTTGGTGGTAGAAGAGGGAAAATTAGGGATTATATGTATTTTTTAATGTCAAATCATAAAAAAATAAAAATAAAAAATTTTGTCTGAAAAATACAAAAAATGTTTGGGGGAGGGCCCCCCTTATCACTTAAGGCTATAAAACATAGTTTATAACCGATTCTCAGACCTACCGAATATACACATAAAATTTCATGGAAATCAGTCAGGCCGTTTCGGAGGAGTAATTGAAGAGTATTTCAGTACTAATATCGCAATTAAAAAATGGGCGTTGGTGGTAGAAGGGAGAAAATGAAGGATTATATGTATTTTTTAATGTCAAATCATAAAAAAATAAAAATAAAAAATTTTGTCTCAAAAATACAAAAAATTTTTGGGGGGAGGGCCCCCCTTATCACTTAAGGGTATAAAAAATAGTTTACAACTGACTCTCAGACCTACCGTATATACACATAAAATTTCATGGAAATCAGTCAAGCCGTTTCGGAGGAGTAATTGAAGAGTATTTCAGTACTAATATCGCAATTAAAAAATGGGGGTTGGTGGTAGAAGGGGGAAAATTAGGGATTATATGTATTTTTTAATGTCAAATCATAAAAAAATAAAAATAAAAAATTTTGTCTGAAAAATACAAAAAAATTTTGGGGGGAGGGCCCCCCTTATCACTTAAGGGTATAAAAAATAGTTTACGACCGATTCTCAGACCTACCGTATATACACATAAAATTTCATGGAAATCAGTCAAGCCGTTTCGGAGGAGTTTAATTACAAACACTGTGACACGAGAATTTTATATATATAGATATATATATATATATATATATATATATATATATATATATATATATATATATATATATATATATATATATATATATATATATATATATATATATATATATATATATATATATATAAATGCGTAAGCTATGTTTGATTTTAAATGGTACCTAAAATTATTCGCCCCAACAAAAGTGGAGCAATATATAAATATTATTGGGAAGGTCCTGAGCAGTTGATGTGCCGAAAAATATTTTTTTACAATTTGGACGTTATTTTTTTTTGGAAAAGGAGGGAAATGCTAAGGTGTATTTGTTTGAGTTTTTTTTTTTGCTTTTTTTTTTTTTTGAGTAATTTGTTTCACAACTCAAAATTAAATGAATCAAACTTTAAAATACTGTGTTTGTTAGCTTTTTTTTGGCAGGTCTATTTACAATTTTTATTAACAATGGGCGGATTCTGGCCGCTGGGCGATTCCTAGTGTGGATTATTACCCCGATTATAATTGATTCCAGTATTTTCTAAAAAATATTCCTTTTTTTTTATTGTATTTTTTTTTTCATCCTGAAATATATATTGGTCTTTGTCATGTTCTATTATGTTAAAAAAACCACATATATTGATATATTTTGTAATTTATAATTAATAATTACAATTAATAATCCACATAAGGTGTATTTTAGTTATCCATTCTTAAACAAAAACATAAGAGAAATAACCACATCAAAATGCATGTTGTTGTAGGCCCTGTGTCTTAAAAGATTTTTATATGTGTAGTAGCACATAGGGCCGATTGTATGAATGCAAATAGAAGATAAATCCTCGGATTAATCGTCGTTTGTATTGCATGAATCAGGATAAAATAAAAAATCTATCCGAGGTTTGTTGACCTATCCTTAGATCTATCTTCTATTTTCTTCTATAAAACAAAGGATTTGTTTTTTTTCCTTGACATGCGCATAGCAGGAAAATTTTGTTTTGAATTTGTGGTTATTTTTTAATTTAAATTTCTGCGTTCCTGCGTTCTGAGAGAATCCTCGGATGTAGATAGAATTTCATAGATAAATAGATAGAACCTCATTTTGTTTTAAAAAAAAATATAACGATATCAAACAGTCACAAGAGGAGAGACGAAACAGTAATTTGTAGATCAGTTGATTTAGTTTACTACAATTAATTAAAATCAATTTTATACTACAATTTTTTATTTAACAGTGATTGCACAATTTTTTCTATTTATTTAAATGCGTGCGTTTTAACCTGCCCCGGATCTCAATAAACGAAGTACATAATTTGTTTTATAAATTTTAAATGGAAAAATAGCAGAAGATGTAATATTCGGAATGTTATTTTTTTACAGACTGGAAGTCAAGATGGTACAACAATATCTGTAGTTTTTTATGCAGCTGTCTTAAGCTCAGACCTTACTGTACATCAGATTTAAAAAGAATATACACTGGTTAAAGATCTTGTTAACATGAAAAGCTATACCAAGAAGATTTAAGGATTTGGAATTGTGTTCTTACCAATATTGTTAGATAGCTAGATAGCTAGGAATTAAGGGAAATGATGCAATTATTTATTTGGTCTCGTTTATGTTTCACAAATCTATCGATAAATATCCCAAGTTTTTATTAATGTTACATTAAATCAACATTTTAGTCGAATTTTACTAGAAACATTGATCAGTCATATATACAAGCATGTGAAACACTAAATCTTGCGTAGTTGTTTCATCTGCACATTCAAAGAAGATCTTAAAACTTTAAATAAATTGTTTTAAAGGAGATTTTATACTTTGTACCAATTAACTATAAAGTAACCTGCGTTATTTAGTTTCAACCTTTTCCAGATTTTTCTTGCAAAAAATGTGATGATTCATTTAATTTTTAATAGATACATATATATTACATATATAAGCTTCATCTATCACAATCTCGATTAATTAAAATAATTTTTTATATTTTAATTGATCCATATAAATATTTTTAAAATATTCACGTACCAAAAAAAGATTTAACTCCCTTTATCAGTAAAATACACCCCTACATATGAATATCAAAAAACATTAATCAATTTCAAATTTAAAATTTATTTCCTTTGTAAAAACGTTCTTGTATGTTTTCCTGAAAATTGAGAACTGAATATAAAAAAGAACTTTCGATAAATTATTTGGATCAAATTCTAACTAAATTGGTCGTCTATTAAAATACCACAAAAACATGAGTAATGATCGAGTTTTCAGTTTGTTTCTTAACGTAATCCAGAAACAATAATTTTATAATGTGTAACAATTTAGCAATATAATTTTGTTCGTGCATAATAATAAAATAACCATAGCTACCATACAATTACATACATAATTTTATTTAAATATAAATTTTCATAGAAAATACTTTTGCTCCCTTAATCTGACAATCATCATATTATCCCCAAAAAAAAAAATAAATGTAATCCTTAATCTAATCTTAAAGAATGAAAAGCACAAACGTTTACCTCAAAATCAAATTCTCATCTCAATTAGTTTCATTTTCATACAATGAAATGAAAATTTTTCATTTAAGATAAAAAACTTTCAATTTTCTTTACATCATCAAATTTTATTAAGTCATTTTTATATTTATTTATTTTATATATATATTCTTTAAAACAATATCATAATAAAATATTAAATCCTTTAAAAAAATTTAAGAAGTTATTTCTTTACGTAGATGAAGTAAGAAGTTATTTCATATTTGTACTCGTATTTAATTTTTTACAACAGTTTGGAATATTTACCTTCACCATAGTTGACAGTTGTGTGGAGTAATGCAAGCAGTTTATAAACAAAATAATTTAGAAATTTTCGTTGGTAACTGGTTTCTTCAAATTTTACAAAGTGGTTGGGGTTTGCTATAAACCTACTTTTAACCACCAGTTTTTTAAGACTCACAAGTTACAGAATTATTCAGGTTTTGTTTTGCTGTTAAGTTAAATGAATTATGATCTTGTGACGAAGGAGACCCCAAACACAACCTATTCGTTCTCATTTCTTTACTTTTACTTCCCTCCGTCACAAGGTGCCCGATTCCAGATTTGAATACACAAGTTTTTAATGTCTCATGACATTAGGCCCATCTCTCAAAACTATATATCCAAGTTTCAATTTAGCAAAATTTCATTAATTTAAATAACAACCATTCCCATGTTTCAGTTTTGCAATCTTGCAAAACATTTTTATTAAATTAAGTTTAAGCGGTCTGAAAATTCTCCAATTTCGTTATTTTTTACATTAAAACTAAAACTCAGTTTTCTAGGGTTCCGTACTTTGAAAAAGTATTGGTGAGACTTCGGGGTCCGTCCGAATTTCTACATAATTAATTTACTCACAAACTATAAATGCTATCAACTTGAAATTTTTTTCAGTTATAAAATGTGTTTCCCACGCCTCCTGATAACAAAAAAAATCAGAGATAATAAATCAAAAGTTTTTTAATGAATTGAGTTTGGTTTCGAAAAAGAAGAAAATATTGCCTAAAACGAGTGTTACGGGCAGGGGTGTAGGGATTTTGCTAAATCAAAACCAAAAATTTTTTTTGGTTGTTATAATTTCAAATGTTCATTGGAGGGGTTTTAAAGTAGAAATTTTGAAAAAAAAATTATTTTTGATCATGTGGGGTGTCATATGAAAGATGATTTTTTTTGTAGCGCAAAACCGTTTTTTTTTGTAATTTTTGAAAGCACAGTTTTCGACTTATTTTCAAAAATGTACAATTTTGGTTTGTCCCCCTCCCCTTATCTACGAATAGTACAAAAGAAAAAATTAAAAAAATTCACAGGTGTACGAATTTTGCAAAGCCGATACTAAAATTTTTTTACTAGTTATAATTTCAAATAAACGTGAAACTATACTAACGAAACTGTTTTTTTCTCAAATATTATATATACGGAACCTTCAGGCAGCGAATTAACTTTGCACTTGCCTGTCTTTTAGGTAGATTTCATATAAAAATCTATTAGGTAGATTTCATATAAAAATCTACCTATTGCAATGGGCTTCATCTCGGAATTTCGGAAAAATTTTTGTGCCAAACGACTATATATGATAAGCGGAGACAAAAAAACAAAAAAAAAAAAAATTTATATATATATATATATATATATATATATATATATATATATATATATATATATATATATAAATATATATATATATATATATATATATATATATATATATATATATATATATATATATATATATATATATATATATATATATATATATATATATATATATATATATATATATATATATATGTATATAAACGATATGAGATATAACGAAAACGACCGGCACTCTCACGGTCGCATTTGTTGAGGGAGATCAAAAAAATTTTCTGTACTTGTGTGTTTTAATAATATCTTTGACAAGTTCGTGAATCAGCAAAATCCGACACGTGGTTAAGAAACTAGAGGCTTTTTTCTGAAAAAAATTGATTTTTTAAAACCGTTATAACGGCCGTTTGGATACTAATATTTCAAAAAATTTAACAAATTTAGAATCTTTGGAATCTTTTTTATCAATTTGTTTGAAATCTAGACCTCTGCAGTTAAAGGTTCCTGAATGAGCGGCTCCAACAAAAAAGTTTGCAAAAAAAAATTTTTTTTTGAAACAACCGGCACTCTCACGGTCGCATTTATAAGGCCAGATCAAAAAACCTTTTCTAAAAATGTGCGTTTTGTTAATATGTTGGACAAGTTCGTAAATCAGCTCAATCCAACACATGGTTAAGAAACTAGAGGCTTTATACTAGAAAAATACTCTGTTTTTTAGATCCGTTATAACGGCCGTTTGGATTCTAATACTTTTAAAAACTTCATAAATTTAGAATATTTGAAACCTTTTCAATCAGTTTCTTTCAAAAAAAAGACCTCTGCAGTTGGAGGTTTCTGAGTGAACGGCTCCAACAAAAAAGCTTGTAAAACACAAAATGCGTTTGAATCAACCGGCGCTCTCACGGTTGCATTTGTGGAGCCAGATCAAAAACCTTTCCTTAAAAATGTGTGTTTTATTAATATCTTGGACGAGTTCGTAAATCAAAAAAATCTGACACATGGTTAAGGAACTATAGGTTTTATACTAGAAAAAAAAGTGGTTTTTTTAATCTGTTATAACGGCCGTTTGAATACTAATATTTTTAAAATCTTCATAAATTTAGAATCTGTGGAAACATTTTAATCCGTTTCTTATATATATAAACCTCTGCACATAGAGGTTTTTGACTTGTAGGCTTCAACAAAAAAGTTTGCAACAATCCCCAATTACAATTTCCAAAAACCTTATAACAGTCAATGTCAACCTTATAACAGTCAAAAAATAAAAGATTTGAATAGAAGAAATTAATTTTTTTTTCTTAGAAATAAACTATTTTGATATTTTGCAGTAATTGCACGACATATGATATAGAGTAGGTTTGTGTCATAAATTATCACACACATGTTCTGTGGTAGATTTGATATTTGTTTGTTGCAAAATTGGATACATATAATTTTGCTTGTAGGTAGCTAATTTTCTTTTTAAATTTGTTAGATATCTGTTTGAAATTAGTTTGTTTTGTTTAAACTAATCTGATACATCAGATTCTACTGGCACACAAAACTGTCTGATCTCGAAATCTACCTATTTCTAGCGGATATACGTGCCGCTTGGACTTTTTTTTTGTTAAATTCTATTTTTTTTCCTGAAACTTGATAAATTTTTTATTTTAATTGTGGGAAATCTTAACTATTTCTGGAATCACTTTTATTTTTGTTGTTTTGTTATTGTTATTATTACAAGGACTCATAACACAGTATAAACATTGGTGCGATTCTTTTGGTTTGGGACTTGTGTTTTTGATTTTGAAGCGAGACGGTTTATACTTATAAAGTTAGTTTAAAGTACATTCAATTTTTTTGGTTAAATTTTGATTCATATTTTTTATTTTGGTTGTGTTTTTTTTCGATAAGTTAGTGATATATAGTAAATAAATCAATGATTATTTAGTAATTTTCTTAATATGAACATTTTTGGCTCAAGTAGAAATCCAATGAAATCAATTAATTCGAAGTCATCTGATTGAAAACAACCAATCAGTACAACATTATACTAAAAACAGATCCCATGGGCTGTTTTCACTCTATTATGTTGCCATGGATAAATATTTGTTTATTTCGATTTTGACGTTTCAAATATTTTATGGTGAATATTAATGAAATTATAGAATCAAACATACCAAAAAATACCGTTTACAGTAAAAAATTTGTATGGAAAGTATTTATGGACTTTTGCAATTATAGAAAGTATCAATAAGACGGAAATCGAACGGCAGAAGAATTTATAGTCGATTTTAAAGGATTGGGCTGTGAACATGAGAAGAATAGATGGTACAAAGTTTAAAGAAGCTACGGTCAAAACCATGTGGAACCTAACAAGTAAGCTATTACAACAAAAATATTATAAAGAAATGAAAGTTATTATTGACCCATTCAAAAGTGTTGCATACAACCGCAAGCTGCCCGAGATTATATGCGAGGAAAACTGCAATCAGATCCCTGTAAAAGAAAACAAAGTTCGACAGCATTAAGTTCCGTATAAACTACGAAAATGATAAATTTAGGGAATGAAAATTTCTCCAAAGTGCTGCAACGGAAATTCTATCACATAACCGCGGTAGAATTAGCTTGGTGAGGTGGGGAAGCTGCTGCTTGCTTGACTGACTTTTTTTGTATCGAATCAAACAACGATGGTTCTGTAACAAATCAAGTTTAATATAACCCTGTATTCAGCAAAACTTGCCAAGGTGGTTCAAGAATGTGTACTGAAAGCAAATTTTTTATAGAAAACAACGACGTTTGTCCTGTCAGATTATTTAAAAAATTGATGTCAAAAGGGGCCCAAATATTAAAACTAACAGATTATTTCCAAGAACAAATTGTCACCGGAAATCCGAAAATGATCACTGGTATGATAATATGCCCATTGGAAAAAATATGATTCAAAATTAGAAAAAAATCGCCAAAGCGATTGGCTTGAATACCAAGGAAAAAAAAATTACTAATCACTCCAATAGATCAACCGCGGTTAGTCGATTGGCCAAAAGTGGTGTACAAGAGTACGAGCTTATTAAAATTACGGGTCACAAAAATGCCAACTCAATAAAACCCTACTTGAATATTGACGAAGAACATCATAATCAACTTATTAACAACATGCGTATAGTGGAAATACATCTTCATCAGTTATAGAAACTAACACGACTGGATCTTCATTAAACTTTTCTAATTGTACTTTTGTTAATTGCTCCTTTAAATAAATTGTTTTTGCTCTGCATTTTTTTTCTATGATTTGCAAAAAATTTTCTATCCGAATAACCCTCCGAATAATTTATCCGAATAAGCCAAACGCCTACGGCGTCGGTCTGTTTCCAAGCAAAACGCTTTCGAGATTTGTTATAAAATTTTTCGAACAGTTATCAATGTCCTTGGGTTATTAATACTGAATAAAGTAAATAAACCATTGACTAGTTAGTGATTTTGTTTATAAGAATATAGGAGCTAAATCAATGATTAATTAGTGATTTTTTTTATAAGAATATAGTAAATAAATCAATGATTTTATTTATAAGCATATAAATATAGTAAATTTAGTGTAATTGAGATCAATAAACAAAAGCAAAAGAAAGAAGACATTTAGTTTATTTAACATATATCAAAAATTATAATTTATGAAAATTATTAATAATAAAAAAGTTGAATATTATATGCCTATTGCAGGCACAACAACAAGTGTTGTCTTTTTTTATTGAAGTAACTGCAGTCGAGTTTGATTGCTTGGTGAATTATTTCGTCGTGAATTATTTCGTCATCTAAGTTAATTATTTTACTTTTAATTTAGCACTATGCTTCGTTCAATAAGTGGTGTTACCCTCGGTAACAGACAGTGTAAAATGTTTCCCTAGTTTATCAAACTGTGAAGGGAGAATGATTTAGTGGTCAGCGGTTAGGTAGGAATTTTCAGCCCTGTCATGTTTATAAGTAGTTAATTTCTGCTTTTCTAGGATCCGCTGATTGCCGAACAAACCCACGACCTCCTTTTTCCCTGAAACTCCAGCCTCGCGATGAGCAGGTCTGAATTTCCAACCAAAGGGGCAAAAATAAAGATTCGTTTTCCCAGGACATCTCTAAGAAACAGGATGGAATCAGGATTTCAATTAAATCTACTTCTTATAACATTTTCTAAAATTGTAGTTTTGAGAAATCTATAGCAATCAATTGATAAAATTATATAAGCGCATAAAATATAAAGAACTGGTGGTGAAGTCAGCCTATTAGAATATTTGTTTTGTTATCAATCTTTAATTATATATATATGCAGAATTTTCCTTACAGACTCTCTCTTGTACCAAATTTTAATTAAGAATGTTTTGATTTCAGTTTAACAGTTTTTTAACCAAACCTTAAATTTAAAATTCTCAAACAATCACGTTATAATATCTAAACTATTTCTGACCTGAACCATTAAAATCATAAACCCAATAACTAAATTGTTTTAGAGATAAAAAAATTAAAAAACTTAAAACTATCAATTTTAAATTTAAATCAAAAATGAAAACAAGAAAGGCAAATATTCTTTAATTTTCCCTTCTCTAGTTTATATTTTCATTTCTATCTTCTCGCCCACAGGGTAAAATAGAAATAAAATAACTCAACAAATAAATGAAGGTTGTTGATCAGAATTCAAAGAAATACGTATTTGTTGTTGAGAAACTTAGTTAATGAAAGTAATCTATAACATATATGTTTGGTTCAGATTTTTAAAATTTTTGTTTGTAATATTAAAAGTAACTGTTTTAATACACATGGTAGTTTACCCATTGCCAAGCATACCAGCCAAGCTTTGTACAAAAACAAATTTCATTTGAACTTATTTCTGCATTTCGTAGTTTGTCAGATTTCCACTATCTCATCACCGGAGCAATACCAAAATGTTTAGTTTTCCAATTGAAGTCAATTATATGTCAGTAAACCATTTTCTCTTCCTTCTTTCATTGAGAATCCAATTTGCATAGACAATACAGAATTTATATTGTAGCAGGAATAGTTCAATAAGACGACACATAGCCTTCAAATTCGCTCAACTAGACACATAATTTGGCGAAACTCTTCAATCACTGTTTGTTTGTTTGTTTGTAGCTTCTCACACCTGGCTATCACGTAGGAGTAGCTTCAGTTGTCCAAGATTTTATTTTTATATGACCCAGCTGTACCCAAAAATACATAAAAAATCAATAGAAAATCTGTATGGTAGAGTTATGGTAGAGTTTATCTATATCATTGCTGAACGTAGAGAAGCAAACCAAATTAATAATAGAAATTATTAAATAAATAATAATAACTTAATAATAACCCTAAATTAATAATAACTTTTACTGCTATAATAATAACTATTTCTGGTACCTTCACCCCAGTCGTTGGTTTATTTACCACTTTACATCAAATGATTAGTAACACCAATTGATTTGTAAACAAAGTTTAATTTATTTTCTCAATTACTTCTCTAAAAAACTTAAGAGTAAACAATATAACAGTAAACAATATAAGAATAAACAATATATAGCAGTAAACATTATCACAGTTTAAATATATAGAACGGTACAAGTCCGTGCAACG
>OY856186.1:322670391-322702268 GCA_963693315.1 Diogma glabrata | reverse complement strand
TAAACAATATATAGCAGTAAACACTATCACAGTTTAAATATATAGACCGGTACAAGTCAGTGCAATGAAACTAACGAATATCAAGAGGAATACTATCTTACATTGCTGAATAAAACCATATATCACAAACATTTTTTTTAAAATTTGATCAAAAAGACTACAACAATTAAAAAAATTTTAATATCAAAGCCATATTTTGTAATTTATTAAAAAAAATTACAAATGTGGATTAATGGCAACTTCTTGTCATCAACTTTTAAAACCCAACTTTCAGACAAGAAATACAATTTTTTATATATAAATAGACCTCAATATATATCCTTCATATATTATTCTTACTCTATCTTTCATGAGTCTCCACATTTTGCAATTTCAATTTATTCATTATATAGCATATCTTTTGCTGGCAGATGACGAATATTTGTTTCTAGACAAACGTCAAAAATTTTGACAAACGTCAGATAAAAATTGTTTGTTTATATTCAGTGCTTGTGATTCAGGTTATTTTTTTTTCTCAGTTTATGTATCCATACAAAAAGTAAATTTGCTTTCAATTTCACGTAAATCGGCGCAACAATTCCCAAATTATCAGGAGAACTACTTTTAACATAATTTTTTTAAAAAAATATCAAAAGATATAAAATTGTACATCATTTTCCATTTAATCATTCAAAACAATATGACATTAAATAGTCTAGTTAACATATCATCAGTGTCAACCAATTCAAAAAATTCGGACAAATGAGGTTAGTTAATCATTAAGATTTTTGATATTAAATAGTTTGGATTAATCTATTAGTCCCTAGGCCCACGCCGATTTGCTATGATTACCATATATATTCTATACTTCGTGAGGTGTTTGTCCTTGACGAGCCCAAAATTTTTAGTTTTGCCATTTTCGTCAATTCGGCCGCTTTTTTGTTCAGCAATCTCCGAAAAGGCCGATTGCCCTGGAACTTGTAAATTTTTTTTTTACTATGTGTGGTAAAAATTTGTTTTTGAACACGAGGGTGAACTTGTCCGACAAAAATGTGTCTGCTACTGTCGAGTCCGACAGATGACATTTTGGTATGTTTTTGCTGTCGGACTCGACAATAGCAGACAAATTTTTGTCAGACAAGGTTACCCTCGTGTTCTTAAACAATTTTCTAGCCACTATAGTAAAAAAAATTTACAAGTTCCCGGGCAATTGGCATTTTTCGGAGCTTGCCAAACGAAAAAGCGGCCGAATCGAGAAATATGGCAGAACAAAAGTCTTCGGACTCATCAAGGACAGGCGCCTCATGAAGTATAAAATATGTGGTAATCATCACATGGAAGCGGCGTTGGCCCATGGACTATATGCAGGATTTCTTGTCGTCCAAAATTGATCAAGATTCGTTTACTACAACTAGTTTACAGATAGATTAGATTAGATTATAAAGGGTTGGACAGGTTGCATGAGGCAAACTTGTCCTGGCACGCAGACTCTACGGTCCATAGCGCCTCATCGACCGCCTGTTCAGTTTACAGAAAAGAATGCATTAACATATAGAAGACATGATATTTTAATGGGATTTACATTTATACAACTAAAAATTTATTTTCTTCGTATTTTGCTCGAGCTGAAACTTTTTTATATTAAAAGCCTGATTGCTTTTTAGCACAGAAAAATAGTGAACCTATAATATTGCTACGGTTATAATAAAATCATAAAGAAATATAAAATTCTATTCAATTCAACAAAAGTGAAGGCAGTCTGTACAAAATTACGAAATCAAATTCGTAATCATCATCATGATCCATGATTATGAAACGCATATAATTGTTGTTGTTTTTCTTATAAAGGTCAAATATATTTTTTTGGTTTTGTTTTCTATAGCATATTTTACAGTTAGGGGAAAAATAAACTTTATTTGTTATTTTGTTGTTTGAAACATTCCGGATTAACGAAGAACGACCGGTTGATTTGGGAAATTACGTTTATCGCATTGAGATACTGATAAATCTGAAAATATACAGAATCAGTATAAGTGAATATTAAACAAAAAATTAGTGCCATGTTCAAATATAAAACTCCATATAAAAAAATTAATCAAAACACTAATCCATCTTTTGCATATGGCAAGGTTCATCATTTTCTGCAAATGACATCAAATAATCAGGTATTGAATATAGAATGTTTTGCTCGAGCGTAACAATTGTTGTTCCCTCAATGTGCAGAGAAATTATGAATTATAAGTACTTTTTAGTATTGAATGGTTTATCCAGAAGTCAGATAGAGTTTGTTGAGAGCGGTCACAGTATTATCAAAGGCAAAACAATCTCAATATCTTATTTCACATTTTTTACTGGTGAAAAGGACTTAGAGATTTTTCGATGTCTGATTTTGGAAAAAATGAAAGACGAAGGTTGTGCTGTATTATTGTATAGTTGTGCTGGATGTAATGCTAAAACAAAATTCCATATCACCGGGTAGAAGTTAGCCCTTAGGAAATGAAAAAACAAAGAAAGTGCTCGACTTGTGCTGGATGTCCGCACAATAAAAAATTTCATATCACTAATGAATTTATCTTATAACGCTTATTTATCATATAACGCTATATATTGGGGTGTGTTAAATAGATAAGCTCCTCGCGCTACACCCTGGGTTACGCTAATAGTGTATTTCAACTTGGTAGCCAAACATTTCATTTTGAACTCTTCGCTCTGATACAAAAAAAAATATATATGAACTAAAATCAAAATCACAATAACAACGGTACTTTTCAGCACCATAAGACAAAAAATATTGGACCTTCAGTCCGTATTTTGCAATTGAACATTGAAGGCATAAGCAGGTCAAAAACTGAACATTTACAAAGATTATTAAAAGATTACGACATCGACGTTGTAATTCTGCAATAAACGCATGCAGCAGATGAAGCGCAACTTACCTCTAGAGGAAACATTGTTGATTACAAATTAATTAGTGTTATTTACCATCAATAAATAATATGGATCTGCCACGTATGTTAAGTCAGAAATCCTGAACTGCACCCACGTACTTACATAGATGGACAACGATATACATTTTATTGTTGTTGATATATCGGACACGAAAATTGTAAACGTATACAAGCCTTTAAATACAGGATGGCCAGCTGCTACTCTACCATTATTGGTGACTTCAATAGCCATCACACTCAGTGGTCCTACTCAAATAATAATACCAATGGCGAGCAACTGACCGACTGGGTGTAGATAATAACATGTTCCTAGTATATGATGCGAAAGACACGAAAACCTTTAGATGCGAAAGACATGAAAACAGCAAGATGGCGAAGCGATTACAATCCTGACCTCTGTTTTTCCACAAAAAACAAACAACGTAACCCTATCCCAATATCTAGGGCTGTCTTACAAGGTTGTCCACGCTCTCATCATCGTCCAGTAATTCTTAAGGTAGGAATCTAAATCCCACTCGTTAACTCTACTCCTCAACCTAGATAGAATTTTATCAAAGCTGACTGGGCTAAATATAGGTTGAAGTTGGATGCAGTGATTCGCTGGATCCAACTCATTCCTAAAAATTGCGATAGATTTGTTGGAGCCATCATCTCAACTGCAAAGAAATGCATCCCAAGAGACTTTCGTGAAAAATATATTCCTGGCTGGAGTAGAGAAAGCGACATATTATATGAGGAGTACCTTAGTTGTGGTGAGGCAGACGTGGCTGATGACTTAATATACTCACTGGACGCCACGAGTCTCCTTCAAAAGCTAGGTGGCTCAAACTCAATTACTCGTGCTAACAATGAAATAAATCCAGAGGACATTGCAAATCACATAGTAAATATGTCTCGTTCTTCTATTAATCGCCTTCATAAGAGAACAATTAAACGTAAATTAAGAGAAATGAAGCGAAATTGCTCGTCTCCATCAAAGTATGCGAACTCGTTTAGTAGCGAAGAACTAGAATCAGCTCTGTCCCAAACAAAAAACAAAAAAGCAGCTGGCTACGATGGCATTTTTCCAGAATGTCTTAAAAATGCTGGAAAAAATGTAAAACAGTGGCTAACTAAGTTTTTCTCGAATGTCCTAGAAACCGGCAGTCTACCAAAGAATTTTAAAACTACGAAAGTGATAGCGATACTTAAGCCAGGTTAACCATCCAATGAACCAGGAAGCTATCGCCCGATTGCCATTTTGAGCACCTACTATAAATTGCTAGAACGGCTCATATACAATCGTATTGCACCGATATTGAATGACCATATCCCAGTCGAACAAGCTGGTTTTTGTCCCAATCGCAGTTGCACTGACCAACTGCTCGCTTTAACATCCTATATCGAAGATGGGTATCAAAAACAACTAAAAACAGGCGCAGTATTCATCGACCTTACTGCAGCATATGACACGGTCCGGCGAATTGGGATTATATATAAGCTGTTCAATGCAATGCCTTGTAGCACCATCTCGCGTTTAATTAACAACATGTTAAGTTATCGTGTATTCAAAGTTCATCTAATAATTCTTGTAGTTGATCTAAAATGTTTAACAATGGTTTGCCACTGGGTTCCGTCCTGGTGCCATTACTTTTTAATTTGTACATTTATGACACTCCTGACACAACATCAAAGAAATTTGGTTACGCTAATGATTGAACCCTGGTCACTCAAGACAAAGCCATGGTTGTCTTGGAGGATTTGCTCTCAACTGACCTGGCGATAATGAATGACTATTTTCGAACGTGGAGCTTATTTCCCAATCTAAGTAAAACCGAGATCTCCTGTTTCCACTTAAACAACAAACTAGCAAAACACTAATTATCAGTGTTATTTAACGGCACTGTCATTAAATACAATCAACAGCCAAAGTACCTGGGTATTACTCTCGATAAAACTCTTTTTTTTAAACTCCACCTACAAAATACGTCAAAAAACTTAAAATGAGAAACAATATATTGCACAAACTGGCAGGTTTGACATGGAGTGCTACTCCAGCTACCCTCTGCGTAACCGCTCTAAGTCTGGTTTACTCAGTGGCTGAGTATGGCGCACCAGTCTGGTTGAATAGCACACATACTCAAAAAGTTGACTGCCAGCTGCATGCCACGATGCGAACTATAAGTGGTACTATCAGATCCATCCCTTTACATTGGCTCCCTGTGTTAAGCAATATCGCTCCACCTGCACTCAGACGCTCGAATGCTCTCATGCGTGAAGATAAAAAGGTAACCAACAACATCACGTTACCCTTGCACGAATATTACAGTGACCACACTCGTTGTCGATTGAAGTCAAGAAAGCCTCCATATAAAACTGCCAGCAACCTGTTGGCCACTAATTTTAATATCTTGGATGCCTGGGACACCTCCTGGCATCATCACAACACAGCTGGCCTTTCTATTACTAACCCAACTTCTACCCAACCTGGTTTCGATCTGCCACGTCATACCTGGACTACATTAAACCGAATAAGAACGAATCATGGACGTTGTGATGATTCTTTACCCAAGTGGGAAATTTCAGAGTCCCCTTAATGTAACTGCAGCGCTCCACAACAAACCATAAAACACATTGCAACTGTGTGTCCAATTTGACGGTACAATAGCAACATCTCAGACATCCATTTGGCAACTCCCGATGTAGTAGCATCGATAGACTCGCTCGATGTAAACATTTGGTAAATAAACTTATAAATTACATAAGCATTTATTATTGTTGGTATAAAATCTCTACTTACCTAACTCCTTACTCAACTCCTTACCTAACTCCTTACCTTACCTAACTATTTACCTAACTCCTTGCCTTACCTAACTCCTTACCTTACCTAGATACTTACCTAACTCCTTACCTTACCCAACTCCTTACCTTACCTAACTACTAACCTGACTACTTACCTAACTCCTAACCTTACCTAACTCCTTACCTTACCTAACTACTTACCTAACTCCTTACCTTACCTAGCTCCTTACCTTACCTAACTCCTTACCTTACCTAACTAATTACTTAACTACTTACCTACTTTATTAAAAAAATCAATATAGGGTCCGCGTTGAACCCCGAAGCTTTCTCACAACCCACTACATCGACAATGACAACGAAACGTTTATGTTCTAGCTAAAATACATTTTACATATTATTATATTACATATTCTTTTCAGATAATCCAGTTGTTTCAGTCAAATCGAACACGGTTATTATGAAATATTTCTCTATAGCAGGTTACAGACCTACAATCAGTTGGTCAATCCATTCGAAAACGAAAGTAAACGAAATAAAATTCGTTTAAATTTAGTGTAAAAATCACCTAAATTTTATTTCGTTTATTTTCGTTTTCAATTGATTGACAAATTAATTGGCCTGCTTATCTTATTTTGCACAGAAAGAAAAAATCAATTTTATCAATTGTTTTCTTAATGTCTAATCAATAGAAAATATTTAAAAACAAAGAAAGATAATAATTAAATCAAAGAAAATCAAAGAAAAATAATAATAATAAAAAAACAAAGAAAAATAATACGTCTATCCTCTCCGAAAGCAATGCACAAACTAAATTGAAATTTGAAAAGCAAATGTAAAATACTAAATAATAATAATAAAAAAACAAAGAAAAGACTTGGGCAAGTCCATTTCATATTGTATAGCGGGGGTCGTTAAATTCAAAAATAAATTTTAATTCGTCTATAACTTTTTTATTTATGATCCGATTTGTGTGAAAAATATTTAAAATCTAAGTTACATTAATATCAGTTAGCAGTGAAAATTTGAAATGAATCCATCTTCGAATAAAAAAACCTTAGGCTCCTCAAAATTTTTCGTTCGCGTATTAATATATAAGATGAGTATAACTTTAGCTTTTACAGTAGCACACATTTTTTATTACACAAGTTAAGACTACAAAACAATTGAAACAATTTATTTTAATTTTACTAAATATTTAATATCTTTTCTGTATTCTGTAAGTATACCTCTCGTTCTATCTTTTACAAATCTATACCATTTATCAAGTTTTTATGCTGCCTGCTTTGTTTGTTCTTTATTGAGAAAAAAAATTATAGATTAGAAAATAATAATTTTACTTTTGAGCTACCCAGTTAAAATGTGTTGTAAACAGAGTTTGAAACGCTACTTATATCACTCCTTAATTTTGTTCTTTCAGAGCGCACACTTTAAAAAAATATAACACTCAGAAATACAGGAGTGAAAATAATAAAATATAATTTTTGCTACTAAATTGAAATAAATGTTTTCTTACAAATACTTAAAACTTTTAGTTTTGCTTCAAATTTGATGCTCTCCAATTTGATGCTAAAATGATTCGAATGTCTCGTTTAACTATTGTTAGAAAAATGAATATAAAGGATGACGAAAATGCACTATTTTTGTTCTTTTGCAAATCGAATGAAAGAACAGGAAAATATAACCTCCAAAGGAGTAAAATCAAAAACAAAAATTTTACTCTTATGAGTATGAAAGATATTCAAATTATAAACATTTTAGTCTTTTTAAGTAAAATATTTTGTATTTTATTTTTCCTAATATACTTTCGATCTCTTGTATATACACCAGGCAGATGTTTCTATAAACAAAGAAACTTTTTCGCTGAGGAAGATCTGTTAGAGATCAAAAGATATTTGCAAAATAAAATTCAAATTATTGAAGTGAAAAAGACTGAGTTTAGTATTTCTAAGAAAATTATAGTTAAAACACTATTTCAGTAAAAAAAATATTGCACTGGTTTGTTCTCAAATCAACATATACATAACATTATACAAACTGCAAGAAAAAACTATGAAGCAATTGCATTGACGAAATTATACAAACTTTACGTAGGCATAAGGTTGTTGTTTATTTCGATAATACGGGCAAATGTGGTGGAAATATTTGTTTCGTGGGACGCTTCGTGGGACATATTTCTCCGTGGGACAACGCAATGAATTTTTAATTCTGAAAACAATTTTTTCTATTGTCATTTTATTTGTTGTGGTGATTCCCCTATTTTGCATTTACGACATATTTAAGGTTCGTTTATTCCATCGAACACCAGATGTCACTTATATTATTAGTGCTAATTAATTGCTGACACTGATTTCTGCAAGAAAATAAGATGCTACCGTTAAAAGATTTTTCATTGGTGAAAGATGATTTCTCACTAAACTCAATAAAAAATTCATATCACTAGCGGCACTATACGATCTTTGTTTATATTTTTTTTCAAAAATGAGGGGACTAACCTCAAATCAACAAAATGTTAGCGTTTTTAAATGTTTCCATTGGTGATATGAAATTTTTTTTTGAGTAGCACATCCAGCACAACTTTGTTACAACACAATCTTTGTTTTTCATTTTTTGCAAAATGGTGGAACTCTCTACTTCTCGAAAAATCATTTTAGCATGAATTGGTATAACGAGAAACATTGTAAAATGGTAAATTGTTTATAGGTAGCACAACCAGTACAGTACAGCACAACCTTTCTGTTTTATTTTCTGCAAAATGGTGGTGCTAGCTTAAACTAGAAAAATCATTATGGTATGTTTAAATTTGTCTGTTGGCAGCATGACATTTTTTTAAGCTTTTCTTTTTATTTTCCCAAAATGGCGGAGCTGAATTCTACTCGAAAAAATGATATTTGGGTTATAAAATGATTCCACGAAATTGTTTTCTGAGTAGCACTCAGGCAACTCTAGCACTATATAGCACAACACAACCTTAGTTTTTCATTTTTATTTTCAAATTGGCGAGGCTATAGCTTGTACTCCAGAAATCGTTTAACGTGCTAGCTTTTTTCATTTATGATATGAAATTATTTTTGAGAAACACAACCAGCACAGCTGTGGCACAATACATCACAACCTTTCATTTTTATTTTTCCAAAATGGCAGAGAGCTTCTACTAGAAAAAATAATGTTAGCGTTATAAAATGTTTATATTTGTGATATGAAATTAAATTGTGATGTGTGTTTAAATTGTGATACGAGTAGCACAGCTTGCCTAATGCGAGCAGTTAATTTTGTTTTAAAATGGCGAGGCTAACTTCTACTCGAAAAATTGTTTAAGTGTGCCAACTTGTTTTCATTGGTGATTTGGAATTTTTTTCTGAGTAGGACAACTGTCGAAGGCTGTGCTACGCCTTTGTTTATTATTTATTCCAAAAAACGGGGCTTAGTTATAGAGGAGATAATTTTTTGCATGTTGTCAGATGAAGATTAGAATAAGATTAATACCTCATCACAATTTCATAATTGAAATAAATCAGCAGTATCCATTGATATCTTTCATTAATGGCGACTTTCTATGTAGTCTTAGAAATCGATTCCAGTGAAACAATTAGGAAAAGAAATTCGTCATCAAAGCACATGTTGTTAATGGATTTAGATCTTAAAAAATATTTATGGATTTTGTGACGCATATTGTAATCCCTATTACACATCAATTGTTATTCAAAAGCTTATGGTTACAATATTAACTATTATTTAAAGGTATTTGGTAGTTAAAAATCTATAATGTATTGCAAAGTGTACGTGTGTTTGTAGTACGAAAAATATTTAAAATAATTTTTTTATCTAACAGACGATTGTAGCATATCCAAATACGAAATCAGATCCACACATAATAAGTCATTTGCATGGTATCAAGCATGAATATTAAATGTACAATAATAACAATTCACGATTGGTATACGTATGGGGTGTAAATTGTTAAACATTTTTATCGTCTTGTATAAAAAATATATAAATTTCTAACAAAAAAAAACACCAATATTATAACCAAATCATAAAATGCGGTAATAAAATTTCGTTGAAGATGCTCTAGACACAACTCCGAGAAAAAAATAATTTAACTTTTTTGTATTTTGAAGCGCCTCAGTTTTTTGATAAAAAAAGTGTAAAAGCTAAGAAAATTATATGAAATTAATATTTATGAATTTTACGCTTTCGTAAAAAGAAAACAGTGAAACATTTTATATTATGCAAAAAATTTGAAAGTTCGAATCACAATGCGTTCAGTTAATAAACATAAACCAAGAACACGGAAATAAAAATCCCACAAGTAAAGAGCATGTCTTTCTAAAATGTTTTATTTGAATTTTTTTTTGTTTTTAATGGAAATCAAAATATTAAAAATTTAATATTCGTAACTTTAGCTTTAGCAAAAAGTATATGCAGAGTAATTGAAGAATTTGAAATTTTGATTTGCAACAATGTATGGTTTTTAAAAAAAACTAATTTATGATGCTTATAATTTCATAAAACCGACAACCTATGATGAAATTATTGAAATATACTCCACTTATATGATCAAACGAAAGTTCATAGAAGTATGTAAAAATCTTGACATCGGAAAAAGTATAAAATCTTATGCATTGTCCTCATGTTTTGCTCAAATAATCGTAATAAACTCTATGGGTTTCTTATCAAATAAAAACCTTCATACAAAAAATAAGTACGCTACAATAAATCTAATCTCAATAGACTCAAAAGCCCTATAAAACTACAACTTTTTAGAGTACATAAAAGAACTATAAAATTTTTATGTATCACAAAAAAACAAAATCGAATAAATTTTTATTGCACTGAATAAAAGTAAAACGAACAAGAAAATGAAAAATGATTTTCATATTATCGTTTAAACAATGACAAATATAATGAAGTTTGTTTTAACATTTTCCAGTAGAAATGTATACATATAAACCAACATATGTTTTTTGCAACTTTTATACAACAACATAAATATTCCAAATTATTGCATTTCTGCCAACTTTTACAGAACAGCCACATAAAACATAACCAAAAAAAAGTTTTGCCATTATTTAAAAAGGACAAACAAGAAAATACATAAAATGAATTTTAAAATTTTATTTAAAATAATTCTTCATTCGTTTTCATGTTTACAAAAGAATTATCAATCCAAGTGAAATAATTTATGCAACAATTTTCAACAAATTTTCCCAACACATTTACTCTTATAAAATAAATAACAAGAAAGTCATTGTCCAGAAATAATAGCTAATATATTTTCTCATACTAAGAAAATATGAAAATTTGGAAGCTGTAAAAGGGAAAGGATAAAAAATTGTTCACACTTTTTTCGGATTGGTTTTTGTGAACAATTAAGCTTAAGTACATATTGGAAATCACTTGAATTTTGCAATTCGAAATAACTTTTCATTTTCTCTAAAATTCCTATATGTACTTAAGCTTAATTGTTCACAAAAACCAATCCGAAATTAAAATTCCCCTAAAGTTATCTATATTTCCTAACCAAAAATATAACAACATATTGACTTTAGGTCAGATATTAAGTTTCGCATTGATTGACAACAATCAATAATGACTTTACACTCGTGACTTAGGATGTTGATTAGAAGGTTGACTTAAATGTTGACGAAATATTCGCTCATCCTATGAATTCACACATCGTAATATCTAGAAATTTAATACAAAAAATACCAAAGAAATTGTTCACACTATTTTTTGAGAAGAGGTAGGGTTTGGTTTGTAATTGTTTAAATGCAGAATTGCAAAATGAAATAAACTGAAATAAATAAAAATAATCGAGGAAGACAGTGTGTCACATGCACAACACACGTGCCACTAGTAAGATTATCGACAATTCCATTTTTTTGTGTTCTTGGCAGCTCCGATATGATAGGATGTATTATTTGATTATTTATTATATAAAAAAACACAAAAATTGCGTTAATCCAAAACTTAGAACGCATGCTGTTTTGGTTTTTATTTGTTGTTGTGACAGGTTTGCTAAAAAAAAAATTTAGAAAACTGGATTTTAATTTCAATAATGTGCGATCAGGTGTCGATATCCTGATACTGCTGTTGAGAAATATAGCAAAAGAGTCAACAAATTCAACATTTGCAAGAGATCAGGATTACCATAAGTAATCCTGACGACTTGAGAATACGCGTGCCTTGAGTTTATTCCGAGTCGCTTCACTAAGGGATTCAAATTCTTTACAAATGCTGGATGCACGCGAAAGTTTTTAAATGAACGAAAATAAGGTAAACTCAGACGATCGAAAAATTATTGGAAGATAAAGACCATCTACGCTACATTGAACTATGACTATAAAGTTTTAGTTAAAAAAGATTATCCCACGATTTCTTATTGATCCAACCTGCCATACTAAATTAATTTATCCATTAATATTAATGACTAAGTTATTAAAACTAAATGTGGCCACAAATGTTGCAGCAATTGTGGTTGATGTAAATGATTTCGAGTTAAATTTACCATTGTTTGTAATAAAATTACCACCATCGTTTTGATGATCACAAAAATGAAATAAGCGATTGCTGAATAATTCTATATAAAAATATGGTTGCAACAAAATAAATAGGTGATTGTTGAATAATGTCATAAATAAGTTATTGCACAAAATACCCCAATGATTGTTGAACAATATCATAAATAAATTGTTCAAAAATAATAATTGTCTGTTGAATAATATCATCGTAATCTTGTTTCATTTAATCCAACCAAAACCAAACTATGCCGTCTTTCTCGAATAGAGCGACATAAAAATTTTCCTATTAAAATAAACCACGAGGAATTGCGTGAGGTTGAATCAGTTAGACTTCTTGGAGTGGATATTCAAAATAACCTGAAATGGAATAAACATGTGTTCAACCTCGCTAAATCTGCAATGAACTAAATTCTTGAGTCGATGTAAAAAGTATTTCAATCCCGAGCAAATTTTGCTAATCTTCAAGTCCTTTATTCGTCCATGTATGGAGTACTGCTATCATGTTTGGGGAGGTGCTTGTCAGTCAACAATAAAATGTCTAGACTCTGTACAGAGAAAAGCAATACGGTTGATTGGTAATACCGAACTAACGGACCAGCTTGATTCACTCCAGCACAGAAGAAATGTGGCTGAATTATCAATCTACTATAAATATAACTTTAGCGAATTCTCCTCTAAGGAAATTTAAAATATCCTTCCATCGTGTGCGCAGTATAATCGACAAACAAGAGCTGCCGAGTTATACCATCCATTTGTTGTACAAATACCTCGTTGTAGAACTGTGTCCTTCCAGAACGACTATTTTAATAGAGTGGCCAAATTGTGGAACTCAATGCCTCCCTCTGTATATCCCGATGAATTTTCCCCTCAGACATTTAAAGAAAATGTCCATAATCATTTAAAACAATTAGTATAGTTATCCCTATATCCCCATTCCTTCCATTTTCCTCATCTCCTTCCTTTATAGTTGACATGGTATCTTCGGATATTCAAAGAGTCTAAATAATCAATATTTCATATTTAGTGTGCTAAACATGTCTAACTAATTAATAAAAAAAAAAAAAATCAATAAATTGTTACACCATAATAAACTTGCGATTGTTGAATAATATCATATATAAATTGTTGCATCACAATAAATTGGTGTTGATAATTGAATGATTGATGAATGATGAAAATTAGCACAAAGAAAAAATTGTTGCACCACAAAAGTAGGTGATTGTCGAATAATACCATAAATAAATCGTTGCACAAAAAAAAAAAAATAATGTGATTGTTGCAAATTTCTCATTTAAATATGATAATATGTTTTCATTTTGTATTATCGCAAAGATGTTTGTTTGTTCTTATTTGATTAAAAAATAGGTAACATCAAAATGCAACTGCTATTATCCATAATGCTTGAAAACTCGAATAGCTTAATTAGTCAAAGTTAATACATTTTTAAAATATCCTAGCTTTAAACAGATTGGTCAAGATAACCTTGCTGTCTTTTTGAATATAAGTTGACCGCTTGTCGCTTTTTAAGGTACGTGTCGTGTAATTAGAACAACATAGAATTTTGATTAGAAATCGAAGTATTTTAGTGTGGATTATGTGGTGACGGAGGAACTGGTATGTTCCTTCTAAAACCAGATAAATTCCATGTTAATAGAGCTAATATAGTTCGCTAAAACGAAACGAAACGAAACTCGAATGCCAACTTAGAGCACACCAGGAATCAAGAAGAAAGAGATAATGCTAGCGTAGTGTTAAAAGAACGCATTGCTGACCCAGAAAATCAAAACCCGAACGCCAGCGAAGAATACACCAGACAATCAGAAGTAAATGATAAAAAAGAGATAATAGCATAGTGCAAATGGAACCGAATAACAAATTCTGAAAGCGGCAATAATAACTCTCGATACACCAGATGAAACAACCGAAAATATCACTCGAGTGAAAACGTAAAATAAAAGTGGTGCCGAAGAAAATATCAGCCCTGGCCATATATCAACAGTAATTATTAATTAATAATTACCATCCGAGATTAGCGAGGAATAAACTAATAACAAATTATGGCAACAAAACAGAGACAATGGCCCAACTGCATGAAGTAGCGGTAGAATTAAGACAATTTGTGTTAGAAATCACTGGAATAAAGAAGAAATTTTCGAAATAAAAATAAAGAAGATATTTTCGCAATTTCAGTGTAGTGTACAAAGAAGATAGCTAGAGGAAACCAAACTGTGTGGGAGATGAAAACAAAAATATTAAAATAAATTACTGACACCGATTACTAAAGCAGGTATTAGATCTCCTAGCCCCAGACCCAGAGAGGATTAAATACAAAAAAAATGTTGAGTCAACTGACCGAGATATGGCAGCCGTATTTGAAAGAATTAGCGAGCCACAGAAATAATTTCTTAAGATTGAAGGATATGTTAAGCACATTTTTATTCGACAAGAAATCTTAGAAGACCCAAAAAGCAATGGAAAGTTTCACATACAAAACCAACAAACCTCTACAAGGAGCGGGAGTGACATAACCCTGGATAAATTTAATCAAAAACAATAACATCAACTGAAAAATAAAATTTAAAACGCAAAGCAAGAAAACGTATGAAATTTTCGAGAATCCGAGAAAGATTAGACTGCCAAGCAAAGTTCAATTATTTTTACCTGTGTGTTAATAGCAGTAATTGGAAAAATAAGTAATATGCAGAGCTAGAATACACATACAGAATGAAAAAATGGAATACTCTTGCAGACGATCTGGTAGTAATTGCAGTACGAAGCTAGCTTATGAAAACAATTGAGAAGGCGATCCAAGTAAAAGGCCTCAAATTCAGTCCTAGAAAATGTGCAACACTTTATTTAAAGCTTTAAAGCCGCAACACAGAAAAAGAATTCTTGTTGATTCGTAGCGTTCCCAAAATGATAATAAACTGCAGGCACTAAAGGTAAACTAGGTTTACGCACGTCTTTGTATACTAACAGGATCAAGGAAATCAAACATGAAATACTAATATTGCCGAAATAGATTAAAATATATAGTAAAGATTCATAGCTCATATCTGAGATCATAGAAAAAGTTAAACACAATCAGAACGTTCATAGATAATATCGCCACGACTTTAATTGAGAGGGAGGAGTACAATATCGAAAAAAGGCACTTCCATAAGTCAGAAAGCTTATATAATTTAAACTAAAGTTATATAATTAAGGATTAATTTTAGTTACATACTTCGGTTTGCATTTGCAGTTTCCTTCTTTGACGAATGACATTTGCATTTTACAGTGGAAACTGCAAAATATTTGACAAATTTTCCTACAAAGAAATAGATGCCTCTGACCACTGGAATTATTTGAAATATTGTTTTTAATTAATCGATTAATTTTATTTGGCGCATTTTGTATTTTTCAGCGCTTTTTAGTTTATAGTATAATTGTTCTACTCTTGCATTAAAAATTTAGCAGTGAAATTAATTAGCCGACACAATAAAACTTGTGATTTTATAATTTCAATATATAAAACGATTAATTTATTGTAAAATAAAATAAAAGAATATTTTTGGAAATCTAAAAAGAGTCTTATTAATTATTTAGTGAAATCTACCTTTTTTAACAAATTTGGAATTGAAATTGGATTTTTGGCCAGTGACTGACAAAAAACTATTACACAAGAAATCCAACTAATCCATCGGTTTTATATGATCCGCCGAGCCGAGTATTTTTGGTGCTTAAGCTAACTAGGAACTGAATTCCACTGAAACAGAACTGTGAGTAGATTACATTTATTTAAATAATCAAAAGTGACTAGAAAATAGTAATCTGAACTGTGAACTATACAGTCAGTAGTGTAAAAAGCAACTGAAATTTTTTGTTTGAAACTCAGTGTTAAATACGGTGAAAATTGTTT
The DNA here is from genome assembly GCA_963693315.1 of Diogma glabrata. Lineage (NCBI taxonomy): Eukaryota > Metazoa > Arthropoda > Insecta > Diptera > Cylindrotomidae > Diogma > Diogma glabrata. The sequence goes on along the minus strand of OY856186.1, from coordinate 322,686,138 downwards.
ATAGTTTTATTAAATCTTGCCCATATAAAAAAGGAAGAGAGACAGAAAAGTGGATTAAAAAAATAAAAAACAACTGCAGTCAAAGCCATAAAACGTTTAGTAAAGAGTTTGGGAATTATAAAAACTCAAGTACAAACCTCTGCGGAGGAAACTTGCATAAGTGAAATCGACACGTTTATAGCTCTCCTGGCAAATGAATGGAAGGAAAACTAATTGACTGAAAATTCTGAGAAAGGGAAATTCGATGACGCAGATGAAGACATAGTGGATAAAATTGAAAAAATCCATTTTGAAATAAAGCAAAAACTTATAAAATGACAAAAGCTATACGAAGCCAATAGCGTTCAAGGTCATCAAGGGAACAACAATATGGAAAATTTGTTGCTCAACCAAAGTAACTTCATATAAGGAATTTCCACAATGAACAGAAGAGAGAATGAGGTGCGCTTGCAACGTGTTCCTAATCCAGTTTTTAGTGGTGCATATGCAGATTTCCCTTCCTTTTGAGAGCTGTTCGAAACTTCTATATATAATGCCATGATATGCCAATATTTCCAAAGCACACCAACTTCAGTATCTGAATGGCTTGTTGAGAGAAGAATAATAAACCATATAGCCATAAATAACCACATCCAGAGCCACCTAACTACAATCATCATTTATTTCAGAGATCTGTGCCCAAAGATTCAATTTAAAGCGTGAAAAGACAAATGTCCGTACAACAGGAGTGACATCGGGAAATTTAACTTCAAGTGGAAAATCAACCATTATACTAAAATCAATGTATGGCCATAATGTGAAACTTTTCTTTAGAGGTACTAATTATCAAGCAACCAACGCCGTTACGCAAAAGTGATATTTACCATGGTGATGAAAATTTATTAAAGAATACAAAATTAGTTGATCCACAGTTCGATAAACCGGCCTCTTTTGATTTGTTAATTGGAGCAGACAAATTTTTTTAAGATTTAATACACAGAACAAAAAAGGTTGAATTTGTGGAGGTGTATATTCGTTTTGATGTGGCTTTAGCGAATTCTTATTTCTTTGAATATGACTCCAATATCATTGTTAGAAGGTGCGATTATTTTAATGAATTACACCACAAATATTCTTCAAACATATCTGGTTACCAAATCTAAAAAGCTACAATATATTGCACGACGTATACTTATTCTCAGAAATAACGTACTCTGGAAGCTTCTTCTTTCAATGACAACACACAGATTTTCTAATTTAGTAATATTGTATTTTTCATTAGTATATTTTATTTACATTTCCTTTACACAAAATATTTATTCTAATCTTTATTTTCTTATTTTCAGATTTTCAACACTAAGAATTTATAACTGATAAAAATGTAAGTAAAATTATACATATTAAATTAAGGACTTCATGTAATTGCGGAAAGAAAAATTATATTATATAACTCGACTGTTCGAGAATGCACAAAAAGTAAAAAGTAATTTTGTTATAAAAATGTCTTTTTGTTTTGACAACGTACAACTCTCACCATCTATTTTTATCCCTCGTTGTTATCGAACGTTTGTTTACATGGGTCACATGGGTCACCACAAATTCTTTGTTCTTACAAACAACCATCTTTGGATGGTTAGTTTCAGGTCAAACACATTTTTGCTGCAAGCAAAGGAAGAATTGGACTTTGAAAACACTTTAAGAAAGTTTTGGGAAATAGAGGATCTTACAAGCATTATCTTTTTAAGCCCAGAAGAACTTGTTCATAAATATGTACTCAACAAAGAGCAGCTGATGGTCGACGCATCGTGAAACTACCTTTCAGAAAGCAGTCACAAGATCTGGAAGATTCTATTTAAGCAACGATTTGATTTCGTGCATTATAGCGCAAGTTTTTATTGAATCCCAACTTAAAAACGAATACGTGAAACAGATACAGAAGCTCATCAGATTGGGACATATGGTTGAGGTAACCGAACACATTCTGCAAAACCAACAATAATACTTACTATTTATACCTCATCATTCTTTTTCAAAGGACCAGAGCAACACCACCAAAGTGAGAGTTGTATTTAATGGGTCCAGAAACAACAGTTTGGGCGTGTCGTTAAACAATAAATTGTTGATAGTTCCAAAAATCCAACCAATGCTGTGAACAACACTGTTGAGATTAAGGTATAACAAAAAAGAATTAGTCGCATATATTGAAGATGTATAGACAGGTGATTGTGTCAGAAGAACATAGAAGTTTCCAAACAATTTTGTGGCGAGAGAATCCAGGTAAGAAAATAAGGCATTACCAGTTTACATGAGTTAGCTTTGGACTTGTATGTTGAGCATTTTTTTCTATACAATCTTTGCAGCAGCTTGCATTGGAATCCATTGATGGTGGTCAAAAGGTGCTGACCTAATATTACGCAGTCAGTCATGACATAAACCTTGCACATACCTTGTGCGAGATAAACTAACAAAGGCTCTATCATCTGGTGGATTCATCCTGAGTATAAGGAGGTCAAATTCATCTTGTCTGTCTGAGAACAAAGACAATAGTTCTATAATGGAAATCTCCTGTGAAATTATGTTGTCTACTGAAGTACTTGGTTTACTATGGAATCCGCGAGAAAACTTTCTTTTTTCCATCCAGAATCATTTTAATTATTTTATTTCAGACACTATGGCTCCTGAAACTGGAGTGAGATGACAACTTACCTTGTGAATTTAAAGAAAAATACCAAAAGACAAGAGAAACCAGTTCAAATATTTCGAACGACTCCAAATTAAACGGCTCAGAATCTTTAATTCATGGTTTTGCAAATGTGAGCAAAGGATATTGCTGTGCGGTTTTTTACAGCAGAACAGTCATCACGGATAATTAAACGAACTTTCAGCTACTTACCTCTAAAACCAAAGAAACTCCACTCAAGAAAGTATTGTAAGACCGATGGATTGGTAGGCAATACCTGCAAAATGGTGGGGAAACGAAGGAGGCCTATACCACTATATAAGCATGTTAGAATAAAAAAGTCAAAAATTTCGCATAGGAAACACAAAAAAAGTAGATAACAAAATCAAAAGAATGTGCAAAGCCAAGAACATGGCAAAATACCTATAGGAAAACCTAAGTTATAAATGGAGAGTTTGGACGACATGCAACACCCAACACGACAGCACCCTCGACGACAAGCAGTGAAATTGAAACTCAATTGGGATACAGACATTGAAACAGAGGCGATAATAATTAAAAAAGGATAGCCACAATACCACCGATCAGCAGAGAACAAATTATAAAATGACTTTGGATAACACTGCAAGAATATTGTTTTCAAAAGCTTCTAAAAAAGAAAGACCGAGGAAAAGTATGCAAACTTACATTAAGATTGGATATTTCTAATACATAAGTTTAAAGAAAGCAGTAGTATCCCAACAAACATAAATTCTGTTGTACGAGAAAAATTAAAAAATAAATTTAACCGGAAGGGACGAACCGGAAGTAAGAATCTATTGGGAACCGTACTAAATGCTTACGCACCATGTTTCATCCAATTCGATTATCAGGTACAGATGTTATTGAGCTTCCAAAAAAACAGCCATACATATTTGCATCTTTTTCCAAAGTGTCATTAAAACTCATTCACGAACGAATGCTGTACGCTCACAACAAACATTGAAAAATGGTGACACAATAAACAGGTGTTCGGGAGGCCCCCGCCACTTATCCCAATATTGTCCAAAAACTAATCAGTTCTTTGTCATTTAAGGTTCCATCTTATTCAAAGTCTCATTAAAATTGGTTAATGAATGAAGTCTGTATGCTCCCAACAAACCCCCGCTACTTTAATCAATGTGTTCCAATGCATTCTGTTGATATGGTGGACCCCCGATCCTTTATCCAATGTAATCCAATAGCTGATAAAATTTATCTCATGTTACTTGAAAGCTTTTTCCAACGTTTCATGAGAATCGATCGGTAATTGTAAAGGCTACAGCAGGGAAAAACTCCTGAGAAGAAACCTTTTTAACCGGAAGTGACAAACCAGAAGTTGCTATGCAGAAATATTGGAAACAGTACTAAAACATTATATACCAAGTTTCCATTAAATCATAAGCCGGGATTAGAATTTATTCTAAATTTAAACTTAGAGGTGCTAGGGAGACCCCCCCGCCATTTTGTACAAACTTGAAATGAATCCAGATCTATTATTTTCAAGTGAACCTGTATCATTTGCCAAAGTTTCATCAAGATCATATGCAGAAAGGTCACACACCTACACACCCAGCCCCCACACACAGACGTACACCAAAAATTTAATTGGCTATTTAGATAGAGGATGGTCCAAAACAAAAGAAAAAACAAAATTTGGAGTATGAGAGATTTTTTTTCTTCTCCATAGATTGCATTACTTTACACAATTTAAAATTGTGGTGAAGTAAAAAACTATTTAACCGGAAGTTGGTATGCAGAAATATTGAAAACAATACTAAAACCTTATATACTATGTTTCCATAAGATCATAAGCCGGGATTAGAAGTAATTGATGATTAAAACTTAAATGTGCTTGGAGAGATCCTCCGCCTTTTTATCTAAATATAAATAGAATCCAGATTTTCCAATTTCAAGTGAATCTGGATCATTTGCCAAAGTTTCATCAAGATCCTATGCAGAAAGGTCAGCCACCCACCCACACACAGATGTACACCAAAATTTTTATTGGTTATTTAGATAGATAATGATCCAAAACAAAAGAAAAAACTAAATTTGGCGTATGTAAGAATTTTTTTCTCGATAGATTGCATTACTACACACAATTTAAAATTGTGGTGAAGTAAAACTGTATGTCTGACTGCAGTCCGTCCGTCATTACCTACGAAATCTAGAAAAGCGTTGTAGCGATTTCAAATTTGTTATTCAATGGGCAGGTCCTAAATGACGATGTGTTTGATAACTGTACCGGAAGTGTGTCAAGAAAATCTTTAAGTGTGTCAAAAATAGCAAATATTCATATTTTTGGCTTAAAAAACGTTCATTTTAAGTGATTACGAGTAGGAACAAACAATGTGGAGAAATCTTGATGGTTGGGATTGGTATGTGAGATCAAAAACTAGATTATTAGAAGTTTGTTAAATAAATGTTGTCAAGTGTATCAAAAGCAAGATTTTTATTTATTTTTTTACCCAATTTTTTGGAAAAAAATAGATTACAATAAAACAAATTACAAAAAATAATTACATATTTGTATGACATGAAATTTTATTATTATAATTGAGAAGTATGGCATTAGAAGTTTGTCAAAAAAATAATGCCAAGTGTGTCAAAAGAATGATTTTCATTTATTTTTTTAAAAAAAAATTAAATTAGTTATTTGTATGAAATGAAATGTAATGAATATAAGATTATTATTATTGAGAATTTTATTGCATTACAAGTTTGTCAACAAAATATTGTTAAGTGTGTCAAAAATGGTGTTATTTTTCTCTAGCCAATTTTTTGGAAAAAAACATTAGCTGTTTGTATGATGTAAATGTAATTGAACATGAAATTGGTCTTGGAAATTTTTGAACTTGTTTTAATTTTTGAAATATTTTTGGAATTTTGAAAAAAGTTTGTATATTTGATTTTGTAATCATTTTTGCAATAGTTTTAGAATTTTGAAAAAAGTTTCAATTTTTGATTTTGTAAGTTTTTGGAATATTTTCAGAATTTCAAATTTTTTATTTTATTATAATTTTGGGAATTGTGGAAAAAAATTCAATTTTTGATATTGTTATAATTTTTAGTTATATTTTGTTATATTTTTAGGATTTTGGAAAAAGTTTGAATTTTTGAATTTTTAAGAATTTTTGGAATATTATTAGAATTTAGAAAAACTTTAAATTTTTGATTTTATTCTAATTTTTGGAATATTTTTGAAATTTTGAAAAAAGTTTCTATTTTTGATTTTGTTATAATTTTTGCAATATATTTAGAATTTTCGAAAAAAGTTTTAATCTTTGATTTTGTAATAATTTTTGGAATGTTTTTAGAATTTTGAAAAAAGTTTTAATATTTGATTTTATTTAATTTTTAAAATATTTTTGGAATTTTGAAAGAAATATGAATTTGTGATTTTGTAATATTTTCTCAAAACGCTAAATGGAGAGGTTTTTAGTTAGTTGGTTGATTGTATCATCTTTTCACTATATTATGTTAATTTATGATCTGTTATAATTTTCCGGTAACGCATTGATGTTTCGTGTTAGTTTTGTAATAAATTTCTAAACAGAGATAAAAAATACTTGTACTTTAACAAAGAGTTATCTTTGATATACATCCCTGACCAAAACTAAAAACAATGTGCTCATAAAAGTTTTTTGCCGAAAACTATATCAAAATCCATAACCCAGACCGAAGGCTTGATATCTCAGAGCTTGAGATTTCAGCCCCTCCATATTTTATATTTCGAATCACAATTGAAAAATTTATAAGAAAAAAAGTCAGACAAGTGCGAATATAATTCGCTCTCTGAGGGTTCCGTGTATATAATATTTGAGAAATAAGGTTCTTGTTAGTACAGTTTCACGTTGGGTTAAATCTTACCCAAAGCTGTTTATGGTGGCTAAAGAAAGCTTCAATAACGCCAGCTTCTAAATTATTTATATTGGACAATATATGTTCAATTGTTGTAGCTTCAACTAATGGGTTCACTCACTTTTTTTGTAAATTTTTGTAGGAAATAGTTTGAGAGCCAGTTTTGAGGATTTTTATTGAAATCAATACTAAGGTCACCTATCGCTATAGTTGGAGACAAAAGTGTCATCAAAATATTGCCATGGTTCAGACAGTTGAGTGATTTGTCTAATGAACATTGGGGAGATCGGTATACCGACAGAATTTGAACTCCAGCTAGTATAAAAATTAAATATTCACAATGACTGCCAGCAGAGCTAAATCGAAGTGATGGTAGCTACTATATTTCTGCACTAGTGGTACTGTATCAGACTTAACGAAACGAACAGATCCACAAAACCATATAAAAAAAAATAACTAAAACATTTCTGTTATATTGGGAATTTTTGAGATCAATTAAACTGAAGTAAGTAAAGAAGTAGTTTGAATTTTTTCAATTATGGTGGGAAGTTTCTCAGAAAAATTCTCCACTTCTCATTTTTCGTGTTTCGGAGGATTTATGTTATATGTATATTGTGAAATAATATTAGTTTTCGATCATGAATCAAAAACTACTGTAAACTGTTAAAAACTTGCTGTTGTTTTTGTCCTTATACCTATAAACAAATTCCAATTTCTAGAAATCATTTAGATTTTTTATGCGAAGAATTCCATTCCATTTAATGGCATTCGTATACCCATAAAACTGTGACAATTTGAGCCATAAAAATAAGTATCAATTGAAATTTCATGATTAAAACGAAACGTTTATCCGTTTTCAAGATCCTCCTTCGACTCTTTAAAAATTTCTAAGTCATCTGTTAAATGGCTTCGCATTTAAGGACGACCACAATAGATCAAAAAATCTAATTATAACCAAAACTGTCATGGTTAAATCTCATTTTCCATCTCATATTATTTTAATTAAAGTTCTAGTTTTTGAAGATCCACAAAACATAAAACAACAAGCATAAAAACGTTTAAAAAAAAGAACAAATAAATGATAGCTCAAAATAAAAGCTTTTTTGATGAACTGTAATTTCATTGGGGAATAAACAACGTACAGCAAATAATCAAGTTGAAAAAAAAACAAATTAGGGTTTTTACTATTGCTTTTATAGTTTTAATTTATTTAGGTCATTTTTCACAAATTTTATTTATCACTGGAAACAGGAAGCTGAAACATTACGAACACTGAAAATAATAACATTTTATGAAATTACTTCGGTCTGAAAGACCTAGGTATTACATTCATGAGCCAAAAGTGAAATTCTTACCCCCGCTTTTCTTGGCATTTCTCGACGTTTTAGATTCTAAAAAAGCAAAAAAAATGTATGTCTGTCTGCCGGCTGTCCGTCATTGCCTACGAAATCTAGAAAACCGCTGGAGAGATTTCAAAAATAAGTTTTTCTAGAAATGGGTCAACTCAATGGTTCGAAAGTACGATGTGTTCGATAACTACCAGAAGTGTGTTGAAAAAATGGTCAAGTGTGTCAAAATAAGGAAGCTTGCATATTTTTTACTAAAAAAACGTTCATTTTAATTAATAATGAGTAGTAATGATAAATGTGGAAAAAATCTTGATGGTCGGGATTGGTATGTGGGATCAAAAACTAGATTATTGCATTATAAGTTTGTCAAAAAATGTTGTCGAGTGTGTCAAAAGAAAGATTTTTATTTATTTTTTACCCCGTTTTTGGAAAAAAATAAAATTAATTATTTGTATGACATGAAATTTTATTATTATTATGGAGAATTGTGGCATTATAAGTTTGTCAAAAAATAATGTCAAGTGTGTCAAAAGAATGATTTTCATTTATTTTTTTAGAAAAAAATAAAATTAGTTACTTGTATGAAAAGAAATGTGATGAACATAAAATTATTATTATTGGGAATTTTATTGCATTATAAGTTTTTCGAATTTTATTGCATTAAAAAAAATATTGTCAAGTATGTCAAAAAAATGATTTCATTTATTTTTTAGCCAATTTTTTGGAAAAAAATTGAACATTAAATTAAACATGGAAATTTTTGAATTTGTTATAGTTTTTGAAATATTTTTGGAATTTTGAAAAAAGTTTTTATTTTCAATTTTGTAATAATTTTTGCAATATTTTTAAAATTTTGGAAAAAGTTTTAATTTTTGATTTTGTTATAATTTTTGCAATAATTTTAGAATTTTTGAAAAAAAGTTTTAATCTTTGATTTTGGAATAATTTTTGGAATATATGTGTTCAGAATTTTGAAAAAATTTTGAATTTTTCATTTTATTTAATTTTTACAATATTGTTGGAATTTTGAAAGAAATATGAATTTGTGATTTTGTAATATTTTCTCGTAACGCTAAATGGAGAGGTTTTTGATAGTTTGCTGATTGTATCATCTTTTCACTAAATTATGTTAATTTATGATCTGTTATAATTTTGCGGCAACATATTGATGTTTAGTTAGTTTTGTAATAAATTTCTAAACAGAGCAACGTATTGATGTTTAGTTAGTTTTGTAATAAATTTCTAAACAGAGATAAAAAAATACATAAGCTCAAAGAGTTCTATGTTTGATATACATAGCGGCCCAAATAATTTTCCGGCAACGTATTGATGTTTAGTTAGTTTTGTAATAAACTTCTAAACAGAGATAAAAAAATACATGAGCTTTAACAAAGAGTTCTATGTTTGATATACATCGCTGCCTAAAACTAAAAACCATGTCCTCATAGAAGTGTTTTGCCGAAAACTATGACAAAATCCTTAACATAGACCGAAGTCTTGATATCTCAGAGCCTTGAGATTTCAGCCCCTTCATATTTTTTATATTATTTTTGTGGTTTTTTATTGAAAAGTGAATGAATTTGCAAATGAATGAAGACATGCAAATATATTTATTTTATAAAGATATCCATTGTTAGATTATCGTTGCCTAAATTAATTTTTTACGCCAGAGTTGAAGCCTTTTTAAAGAAAAAGTAAGTATTATTGTTTTCCATTTTTTGTGAAAACCGTTTTTACTGCGGTGTAATTAAGTCATGACTCATGGCTAGTAGCAATAAAAGATAAAAAAATTGAATTCAAACAAATTTGGCTTAACCAATTTTGAAGCAAAGGCCATTTTTGCCACTTTGCAGTTTTGATGAAACTGTTTATTTATTAAATGGAGAGCTATTTGCGTATTCCGCGTATACATCAGCGCTGCCAATAGTTTTTGTAGATGCGATAAATACAATATATAATACTACAAACGATGTATTGAGTGGTTATGTGGATTGTTCTGTGGATACGACCGTTCAATTAACTGATAGACAATCAATAAAACTAAATAATTAAATCAATTCTTCAAGTCAAACTCGACCATAAAAATGAATGAAATGAAAATTTATTATAGGTGAGGGACATTTGTTGACAGTCTACATATACATACTTCTATGGAACATATAGGCGCTAACAAGAAAAAATACAAACGAAAACTTTTAAGTGATTACAACTAATATCTAAAATTCGAAATAAGGGTTTACTTACAAACTTCTCCTTGTATATTATTAGTAAATTTTAGCGAAAAGTTTACAGTCTTGTCTTGGCCACAAACATATTCTTCAAAATGTAAATGTTTTTCAACGTTTAAAACATGCACGTAAAAATTAAACATGTTAATAATTATTCACCAGCTATACACAATATTGTGTTGCACCGTAGAGTAGGTTACTTGTTTTGGTTTGTTTGCTGTTCGTTGGTGTGTAGAACGAACAATCATGGATTTAAACAGTGAAAAATTAAAAATTAAATAAAAGTTAAATCCATGCGATTTTAAAATAAATTTGTTGCTTACAACATTTGCAGACGTTGATATGGGTTAGTTTTTATTGATGGCGTAATAGTTGAGTATTGATGTTGTTTTTTTCAAAAAAAAGATTGAAATGTTTTACGAAGAAGGTAAGACAGTTGTTATAGGTTTCACAAAAAGCATTATATTTTTTTTTAAACAAGTGACGGTTAGTTGAGCAAAAAGTCACTTTCGAAGAGCTTTTAGTTGATATGGATTGAGTTTTCATGTTTTCTTATGCATAAATAAAAAAAAATTAAAACAAAACATTAATCAAGCTATGAGATGGTAAAAAGATTTACACCTTTTGCTGTGAATAATCGTTTTTAATGCTCGGTTTGTTATGAATTGCAAGTTCAACGTCCAAATCGTTCAGTTTTTATTTTTTTAAATAAATATGTATATGATGAGATCATAAATTTAAATTAATAAATTCAATGATACAAAGAATAATAAGATATTCTTCCTTTTTTGTTGGTGTTCTGTTTCTATTGGTGTGATGTTACGAGGTGACATGACACTTAAAATATCAAACGTATTTTAATTAGTGCTGTTTTAGTACTGATGATTGAATATCTAATAATAAACAAATAAGAAAAAATTAATCCAGCAGATTCTACAAAAAAAAAGTAGAGAGGTGTCAACGGACACCCGGATGGAACGAAGTTCCTTTCAATTAATTAGTGAAGTGTAATGAAGAGCTTTTTCATTGGTGAACCAATGAAGCGGCATAGCAGGTCGCGTAGCTAGATTTGGTTATTTAAATGCTCCGGGCTAGTCACAGTATGGAGTTCGATTAATAACAATACAGACATGTAATACAAATACAGACATGTACGCGAATTACGTGATTATACAGAAATGGAAAAATTACAAATGAAAAAATGAGACTCTGGTGACCCCTTTTGCGAAAGACCCGCGATCACCACGTTCAACAACCACATTCACTCCCATACGCCCACACTCGCACGCTTCATGCACGCTCACATCCTCCCACAACACCCACACTTACATTCAAACACCCATGTAGCAAAGCAGTCTTGCTTGCAAAGCAGTCCTTAACTATGGTTAAAGAAATGTGGCAATTATAGTAAATAGTAGCAATTAAACTAATTTACATTCCTGACATTTGATCATTCTGATCAAGTTCACACCATAATACCATCACTCGTAAACTGACCATCAAATCGAAGGTTACAGGAAAGCTACACACGCCATAATTAAAACAAATTGAATAAATATATGCACATCGCCAGTACCGATCATAATCCCAAGTGAATAACCGTTGTTGCTCTGCTTGAGACCTAGAAGCTATAGGCTAATTCTTTCATTGTGGGTTCGCAGTGATATATTACGTCGGTGGCGTTTATAACGGCAGGAATGACTTCCTTATAAGACAGTTACAGGTAGCATACAATTGAGTAGGGCTTAAGCAATAATTCCACAATAAAATGTTACATTAGAAAAAATCATTTTAATCATAATCGGTGTTAATTCCAGTCGTAGAGTCTCGCATATCTTCACCACAGGCATTCACGCACGCGCATCGACAATCACGCCCACATTCATCCATACATACACCCATTCATACACATTCATACCTTTAATAAAAAAAAAGAAATAAGAAAAATAATTAAAAATCGCTCACCCCTTGGTTATATCCGACAGGCCTCAATGTCCTAACGTTCAGCACTCCATCAGCGGTGAATATTCCAGTAGGTAAAGTATTATAAGATGAATAGTTGTTTGATATTAACACAATGTTGCGCCACAATAACTAAGGCGATTGTTGGTAAGAATTATAATAACAATGAACTGTTGTGTCACAATATGAAGCGATGGCTGACGAATTGTGTCGATGAGTTGTATAAATAATGTATAAACGATGCGCCACAAATACTTAGGACGATTGCTGATAAGTTATATAAATGTTGTATAAATATGTGAAACAATTAATCCAAAAATGTTGCACCACGAATAATAGGTGATTGTTGATAAACCGCATTGATAACTTGCATTGATAATAGAAAAAAAAATGTTGCACCACGAATAATAGGATCTGTACTGCTGAAGAATAAAGCGAATTCGGCGGAAGGCTGAACACATACACGGGACCATCTAATTGCTCATATAACTTCGGCTCGTTAGTATTTTATTAACACAAAGAAAAAAGGCAGATGTTAATTTCGGGTCTACACCTTTTTACCAGATCAGCTGCACACTTTACGTATCTGAGTTAAAATGCCTGACGAAAAATAGACTCAAACATTTTTCTGTGAGTTTCACTTTGTTTTCTTGAATAATAACAGTACAATCAGGCGTTATGACGTCATTAATTTATTTATCAAAATAATAAACGGTACGCGATTTCACGTTACAAATATTGTTGATTGACTGACACAATTCTATAGTTCTAGAATCAATTTTGTTACTTTTTATTGGAAACAAACCACTTTAAACTATTCAGAAATAGATTATATTAACAACTAAATAGTTAAACTTATTTACATAGAAATACATGCAAAAATTCACCAGAACTAAGATTGTTCTATTTAATTTATTACTAGCAACTTAATTTACGTGACACGAATTAAAAAAGAGCACTGTTAATCACCAGAGTTATTTTGAAATGGAACAATAAATCTATATTGCACGATAGCCATTGACAAATATTTCACCAATAACAATGAGCTTAATTGAATTAATTTTAATATTTTGTTTTATTAACACACTAACGGTTAAAATTTTTATAGAATTGGCTTACGAAGACAAAACACACACATAAAAATTATTTTTCTTTTCTGGCCTTGGGCTCATATTTTCCCTTTAGATAATTTGGATTTTCTTTTGTTTTGTTGGATCATGTATCAATGATCTAAGCCCAGAATTTTGATTTTTTTATTCACTCGCTCACCTTATTTATTGTTATAAATCTTTCCATCCCAAATATGGTAACCAACAACAATTTGACAGCTCAACAGGCAGACGTCCAAAAAAAACAAAATATGAATCCAATAGGAAATGAAATATCAGACTAAGAGAGAGAAAACTAGATGTTTTCATTTCTTATATAGGCAAATAATATCGAAAATTGAGCTACAAAGTTTTTCGAAAGTTTTAAATTTACAGAATATTGCTAGTACATTTTCTGTATCAAAACAAATACTAGTCGTTATTTTGTAATAAACAAAATTGCAAGATAATTTAACGAAATATACTATTTACAACGCATTTGAAAGAAATAGTAATATATGCGATATTAGAATGGATTAAAACGTATGTGCTACCGATTTTATGATGATTTCATATTACGAAATAGTAAATTACCACCGTTTTACAGTAGAATCTATACATATAGTGGTAAGAAGAATTGATGAAAACTATAATACGTTTTGAAGACAATTTCAAAGCTGATTGTAGGATAATAATTTTTAGATAATAAGACGAATTGACAGATATGCACAGCTGTTTGAGGTTTGAAAATAGTTAGAGCAGTTATGATTAGAAGTCCGGAAAATTTAAATTCCTGCCGTATGACGAAGCAATGCTGGTGGAAACGCAGTGTAAACCAATAATAGGATATTGTAAAGAAAATATTATTGTTATTTGTTGAAAATATTATTGTTATTGTTAATTGTTTATTGTTATTATTGTTAATTGTTTTATGCTAAGAATAAATATGTGTAACGGAAACTATATGAAAACATGACTATAGATTATGGATGAACGAGAAATTGTTATGAACTACGCGTGATAAGTAAAATTGTGATATGTGAGGAAATAGGAACTACAAGGATCTGTAACTGTACTGCACTACGTCTTCATACTCCAGTCTATATAACAGAAGGAATTGTAATTTGGTAAATAAACTTATAAATTACATAAGCATTTATTATTGTCTGTATAAAATCTCTACTTACCTAACTCCTTATCTAATCTAACTCCTTACCTTACCTAAATCCTTACCTTATCTAACTACTTACCTAACTACTTACCTAAATCCTAACTCCTAACATAACTCCATACCTTTTCTAACTACTTACCTTACCTAGCTACTTACCTAACTCCTTACCTTACTTAACTCCTAACCTCACTTTACTCCTTACCTTACCTAACTACTTACCTAACTCCTTACCTTACCCAACTCCTTACCTTACCTAACTACTTACCTAGCTACGTACCTAGCTCCTTGCCTTACCTAACTCCTTACCCAACCGAACTCCTTACCTAACCTAACTCCTTACCGTACCTAACTATTTACCTAACTCCTTACCTTACCTAACTCCTTACCTTACCTTACTCCTTACCTTACCTAACTACTTACCTAACTGTTGTTTCAGTCAAATCGAACACGGATATTATGAAATATTTCTCTATAGCAGGCTACAGATCTACAATCAATTTATCAATCAATTCGAAAAAGAAAATAAACGAAATAAAATTTAGTTTAAAAATCCCCTAAATTTTATTTCGTTTATTTTCGTTTTCAATTGATTGACAAATTGATTGATGGTCTGTAGCCTGCTTATCTTGTTTTGCACAGAAAGAACAAATCAATTTTATGAATTGTTTCTTTAATTTCTCATCAATAGAAAATATTTAAAAACAAAGAAAAATAATAATTAAATCAAAGAAAATCAAAGAAAAATAATAATAATGATATTTAAAAACAAAGAAAAATAATACGTCTATCCACTCCAAAAGCAATGCATAAACTAAATTGAAATTTGAAAAGAATATATAAAATACTAAAACTAAATAGAAATTTAATAATAAACTTCGTTTAGTTTCGTTTTTTTATTTTTATTTTTCGTTTTTTGTGTATTATATTAAAAGTAAAATAAAAAAAAATAAAAATAAAAACGTGTCGTTACAACTTTTTGGGTCTTAATTTTAGGTCTGAATTTTTTCCGTCTAGCCTACTTTCGCAACGCGCGATAAGTAACTTCGTTCCAAAAAATTTTTACATCCTGTCCACATTTAATGAAATTAATGAGAAACCACTTTTTGGATAGTAGAATTAAAAAAGATAATTGTTAAACTCGGCTGCAGTTGAACTTTAAATGTATTAATACCTTAAATCAATTCTCCATAAATTAACGTTTAGAGTCTAAATAATTACAAACTTTGATTGTCTAAATGTTAAATACGTAACTCAATTTGTAATTTAATCTGTTAGATAAACACATGTGAATGCATTTTATGTAGTATCTGTTGTTCATATCAGTACTAGGAGCAGATAAAAGGTTCTTTGGTAATGCATGAATTGCATCTGCGTGATGCGGTTGAAACGTAAAAAGAAAGACTAAAAA